>JASCZW010004260.1:0-49525 GCA_034211315.2 Aedes japonicus | reverse complement strand
AGTAGTTTGCATCGCATAAGCGGTAACAACAAGAACAACGGTATCATCTAGCACGACGTCTGTGGCAGTAGCACCTCATCACGCGTCGCGTTGTTCAGCATCGCGGATTACTAGTGTGCGTGTACAATTCGTTCCGGTGAGCTGAAGTGTTTCGTGTCGCGGGATCGCGCCGTGCTCGCGATTCACTAAAAAAAACTGCATACAATCAATTGCGCCGTTGTGTGTTGGTGATATTTTTCCTCAAGCGAGCTCAGGTCCAAAGTGTCGTTGTCCGATAGTGTGTATTGATTAGCATTCGTGTAAATTTAAACGTCATAAGCGAGTTTATTTTTCTTTTTGATTCTGTTTCCTGCAACCAAGTGCCAATATCTAGAACTAGATTTTAGTGGAAAAGTTGCAAATTAATCGATGTAAGAAGAGTTTATTAGATACAGATATGTTACTACCGGAAGGTGTCCGACACGTCGGCGACGGCCGGGTTGATGTGGACGAGTGTCAACGGCAGCAGCTGCGGGTCCAGCAGGACTTGGCCATCTAGGACATCGAGGAGAGCTGGTTTGCAAAACAACAAATAATTTATTTCTACCATATTTTGAAGACAATATCTCATATTCTATTTTATATTATTTCTTCTATTTGGTTTTGTTTTGTTTTGTTTTTCGTTATCCTTGTCTCTTTTCAGTTACATTGGAGCGGTCCATTGCTATTGGCGGATACTACATACTTTCAGCGTATCGTTTACCAAAACGAACCCAGCAACTAACCTTTCCCCAACTATCCAACATCCCAGTGATTTCTCGTGGAAGTGCAGAGGATTTCTCGGCTTCCTTCACAGCGAGTATCATGTCAACACGTTCCTTCCCATTCCCTATTTGACCAGCATTCGGACACGGCCGGCGCCGGTATTGCTTTATAATAGGTCACCAGTTTTTACACATTGAAGATGTATGTTAGTCCCAAACATCATCTGTTGGTTCTTTGTGTAAATACAGCTGATCTGGCAATAACGGAATTGCATCCGTGGGCGGTCAATCATGCTCATGCTCATGCTCAATTCAGGTTCGATCTTAATTGAAGTTCAGGGAAGTTTTTCAAAGAATTTCAGGAAAATAATTTCAGGCAAGTTCTTCCGAAGAGTTTCTTCATAGTTCTTCAGAGGAACCTCAAGCAAGTTGTTCAGAGGAACAGTTTTTCAGAAGAACTCCAGGCAAATTCTTCAGAGGAACTTCAGGCAAGTTTTTCACAGAAATTCAGGAAAGTTGTTTACTGAAGTTCAAGGAAGTTCTTCAGAGAATTTCAGGAAAATTATTTCAGACAAGTTCTTTCGAAGAGTTTCTTCACAGTTCTTCAGAGGAACTTGAGGCAAGCTTTTCAGAGGAACTTCAGGCAAGTTCTTCAGAGGAACATCTGGCATGTTCTTCAAAGGAACTTCAGGCAAGTTCTCCCCAGAAATTCAAGAAAGTTGTGAATAGAAGTTCAGGCAAATTCTTCTGAGGAACTTCAGGAAAGTTCTTCTCAGAAATTCAGGGTTGTTCTTTATAGAAGTTCAGGGAAGTTCTTCAGAGAATTTCAGGATATTAATTCCAGGCAAGTTCTTCCGAAGAGTTTCTTCAGAGGTCTTCAGAGGAACTTCAGGCAAGTTCTTCACAGAAATTCAGGAAAGTTATTTATAGGAGTTCAGGTTAGTGCTTTACAGAAGGTCAAGTTCTGGTCAAGTTCAAAATTTCTTCAGAGTTCTTCAGATTAACTTCAGGCTGGTTCTTTACTGAAGTTTAGGAAAGTTGTTTATCGAAGCTCAGGGAAGTTCTTCAGAGAAATTTCAGGCAAGTTATTCACAGAAATTCAGGAGAGTGGTTAATAGAAGCTCAGGGAAGTTCTTCAAAGGAACTTCTGGGAAGTTCTACCCAGAAATTCAGGGTAGTTTTTATAGAAGCTCAAGAAAGTTGTTCAGAGAATTTCAGAAATTTCTTCAGAGTTTTTCAGAGAAACATCAGGCAACTTTTCAGTGGTACTTCAGACAAGTTCTTCACAGAAATTCAGGATAGTACTTTAAAGAAGTTCAGGGAAGTTGTTCAGAGAAACTTCAGGCAAGTTCAGGCAGAGGAACTTCAGGGATGTTTTTTTCCAGAAATTCATGGTTATTGTTTATAGAAGTTCAGGAAAGTTCTTTAGAGAACTTTGGAGATTTTTTTCGGAGATGTATCAGTTCTAAGAGCAACAAAAATTAATTGAAATTGAAAAGACAGGTTTTTTTTAAAATCCGTGTATTATTTAGAAAAAAAATCCTAAGTAACCATTTAGCACTAAAGCATTATATTAGCATTATATCTGCATATAAAGCAGCGCTTAAATGTCTTAAAGCTCTATATTCAGATATAATGCTAATATAATGCTAAAAAAGGCGAAATAACGTGCTTATATAGTGCAGAAGTGACAGCTCGTAAATAGCATTAGAAATGCTATATTAATGCACCTCAACATAACTGTCAGTTTTGATAGCCCGTTTTTGGCACTGATAATGCTATTTTGCTGCATTTATCAACTGTCTATTTCCGATTTATTTTACGAACTTTGTCTTTTTTTTGCTTCTTTTTATTGATCAATAAACCACTTAGTGTAAATTCATATTATTTTAATGAAGTTAGTTTATTTGTATGCTTAAAGTAATATTTTGTAAATTCAATGTACTGCGAAAATTTCCTGTATTGCGTCTTGAACCAAGGTATCATCATTCATGGTTGGGCCGCTGCTTTTGCTGTCTGTGCCTGACTATAAGCGGTCCCAGAATTGTTATAGCTTTCATCTCCGTATCTACGAACGAATTTGATGGCGTAAAACTGGCTAATGGAGATGTAGTTGTTTCTGGAACCAAATCATTTATATGTGTGTTAAGTTTAGAAGTATCGTAGTTTCGATACAATTTAACTTTTCGTCTATTTTCCACTTTTCAAAGTTTGTTTTCACTTATTCTCGTCCATACAAGTTTTTATTGATTCCAAATTACTTTTCAATGCATTTGTAAACAAGTTCTTAGCATTATTTGATAGCCTTATATTGGCACTAAATGCAGATATAAAGCATGCATGCTGTTATGCATTATAACAACCTTATATGCGCATATAATGCTGGCGATAATGCTAAGTTTTGGTTGGAGCTTGAATGCATTTGTGCTGCTAATATGAAGCTTGCGTGCCTAACATATGCTAATATAGAACTTCTAAGCAACATTTATGCTGATATCGTGCTATTATCGAGCTAAAGCTTAATGCTTATGGTTAATTGGGATGGCTTTCAATTCCACGTGATTTTGAAGAATTATATCAATTTTCCAATTGTGTATAAACACGTAAGTATAAACACGCTGTTAAGAGCGTCAGTGATTACTTAAATTATAAAAAGCAATTCAGTATCATTCTAATGGCTATGATGGATGCCGAATACATGTTTACGTATGTTTACATTGGAGCAAAAGGAAGGATCAGTGATTTCTGTTGAGGAATCTGATGCAGGATCTTTGGTTCCTGAGCTGCCTGTTTCGGCTCCGATGGTGGACAAGTTGTATGGCTAATCTGACGCAAGGACTATCAGCTGCTCTTGTAAGATTCTAGAAATTATTTCTTCTTCATAGTCCTGCTCAAATTTGTTATTCAAGTTCCTTAGAGCCATCGAATGTTTGTTATACAAGACAATCTTCAGCCCATAACGTCTCCAGCAATTGGTCGATTTACCCAGAATAGTTTCTCGGTTTTTTTTATTTTTTAAGTTCCGTTAGTTCAAACACGATTTTGACGCAGTTCATGATGTGATCACTTTTTAAACTTCAAATTGCGACCTGCTGGTTTTTCAAGTTTCAAAATAGGTTGTATGGTTGGAGTCAGGGATCAAAATCAAAGGTTGAACATCGAAAACACTAGAATCGTAATCTGCCTTTCAACGTTATCATCTTGAAAATACTTAGTACTTAGCTCAGTATCAAAATCCCCTGGTCTAGACTTTCTTCGGATGTCGATTGCAAAACAGAATAAAACACTCACTTTGAAGTATCCACTTTCATAGATGAATGGGATTAGTTGGTTCCCAGAACACCGGATCTTGCTCCCACCGCTCAATCATGTGGAGTTGCTTGTCTTGGTCCATTTTTGCTTCGAAAATACTCTGACAACCTAAACTTGAAAAAATTTAAACGAACTGCAAAAAACTTCGACCAACGAACTTTGTACTATTCCGTCCGGAAGGAATAGTTCATAGCCTACTTCTATAACATAGCAATTATCTCTAGAGTGTACAACATTGCAGTTACCATGGTTAAGGCAAAGATTTGATTTCCTAATTTGTCTTCATGCAGTTCGCCAGGTTCCTTCGGTTTTCTCCCAATCGATAAGTAGCGAATTTTATCGTCGTCACTCAACACCGACTCACCAATGGAAGAAGTTCAGCAACATTCCCACGCCCGATCCGATAGGTATCAGAACGGCTGTCAATTATTGCCTCACCGAACAAACCCGGTTTGCTCTGCCCCAATATCAATTTGCGAATGTTCACAAAGTATAAAATCTCGGTCACAACCACCACCAGTAGCTGGAGCAGCGTGCGACTAATCGATTTGGGATTTTATTTCAACCGAAACTCCTCGTGGCCCCGATGGCGGCAGTTGCCAGGTGACTGACAGAGGCACCGATTCTTCTGATTTTGCCCACCCTCTCCGGGCGAACGCTATTATTAGCCGGGGTGCCATAATCAGGGGAGGACGATCTAGCCAGCACCTTCCTCCGAGCCATAAAACTTCCACCAGCCCGGTGGCGGCGGAGGCGGTTTACCGACCTTTCACAACAGCAATTTGAATACGGTCTATAATTCGCTCACGAAAAGAAGTAGTACCGGATCAGGAGCGCCAACTTGGCTTAAGTATGGAGAAGGGGTGAGGTAACCATTTCTTACGTATACTTTCAATGGGAATCTGGAAATTATGGAAGGGGGGGGGGGACCACCCACCCTTCCGCTAAGCTGGCGACTATTTTACCAATTGATTCTGGTTTCCTTCTGCCGTAGGTTGTAAATTGCAATCAGGGAAGGAAAAAGTCGTAAATTGCATTGACGATTAACGACAGGTACGGTTTTCCGACACATTGGAAATTGAGATAACTCAGAAAGTGAGTAAAAAAAGATTACTTATTCTCGAAAAAAAAGGTATTTGAATGGGGTAATTGAGCCCGATTTGAAATTTCAGCTTTTACTCTGAATTGAATTGATAACTTTTAACTCAATTTTGAGTTCGTCCGCGTTGCCCTGCAGGAAGACGCTGGAGTTCCAGGAAAATGCTAATTTATTTATATGTCGTTCCGAAATTCTCGTTACAGATGGTAACATTTCCTGCTTCGGTGTGCTTCTTTCGAGTCACTCCCATTCGACATGTGCCAAGTGGCTGGAAAATATAAAGGAGTTCATTACCAATTCCGGACAATTTCGGCTTGCTTCATATGCGTACAATTTTCATCAACTCTCAGATTGATGACGAATGACGACGACGACTGCAAGGCCTCAATACTTTTTGAATGCTTCGTAAATTGGGTCAGCCGCAATCAAAATGAGTTTGTTTCCAGTGCAAATTTGGGCTCCGGCTGGAACGACGCCGAGCTGCAGTCGCATGCCAGCAAGCAGCCGGCGTCGTTGGCGTCGTCGCCGTCGTTAGCATCCTTAGTCTGTTTTGGTCACAGCTTGGGCTCGGGCTGTGATTGCAGATGGAAGGATTGAGTGCAATGCAGTTCTGAGATTGGGGTGGAGCTGCAATGCCATAACTCGTTTGCTGGCAGCTAATTCAAATTTGTTGTTGCACTTGATGAAATAATAATCTAGCCAACTAGATAGAGGAACTAAACGGTCCAGTACTGAAACCTAATTTAACAACTTTGATTTTCTGAAACATTCGTTTCTCTCGACCATTCAGATGTTTTAAAGCCAGAGGTTCCTACAAAAAATTTAATTGCTACCGGCTGATTCTGGGTTCAATCCCAGTCGAAATCAGTGAGATTTATCAGTCTTTCTTCGGAACGAAGTTAAGCCGTTGGTCCCATGTCATGTGTTGATGAGTGCGATGTGCAGGATGGAAGTGCCTCTCTCCGTTGGTGAACCACTTTAAAAAAAGAAAGGAGAACAAGACGTATCCCTCTTACGCCGTGGCCTAGCTTTCATTTTGCATCCCAGATAATGGACAAGTGACTATAAAGTATATTTTGGCTACTAGAAATGGTCCGTCAAACTTACTGTTGAGATCCTCCACATTTCGTTAGAAAGTATTGTACTCTAGGTTCCACATGCTTTCTCGTTATAAGATGAAGATACCGTGGATTGCCATCGATTTACTTAGATAAACTACCCAAATAACCAATAAGCAGTTCCAAAGCGTCTTTTCAGCAGCCTATCAAGAAATTAAATCACCTTAAATGCAACATAAATGCCACTTTTGGCTCAATATACGGCTGATTTACTGCAGTGCTATGCTAATGCTTCATCAATACTATGTTGCATTCGAAACGCTTATTACAGGCTACAAACGTTTAAATAATTTAAAATCCAACTTTACAACAGATCGCATTCAAGATGCAGATATTATGCTAATATAATGCTTGTTGCATCTGCAATGCAGATTTTCGATTGATTTACTGTATATGCTAATGCTTATTAGTTACATGGATAAACAGCTTGAGCATGAAACCTAAAAAAGAACACTACCGTCAAGAACTGACGCCCAGTCAACGTCTATATCGCCTAATAAGGACTTAAACTCCCTTTCTTGTATTTAATCTAATCTAATCTCACACTAACTTAGCCAATTCTTGAAAGCATCCTGGAAAATGATGGTTTCTTGAATACATCATGTTTTTTTGTCATCGGCCAGGCCAACTGCCAGGCAGAGAGGATTCCAAGAAATAGAGCGATTCCAGAAAGATCTTAAATCGCTCTGCTACTTTGAATCAAGGGAAGGAAGAAAGCGTGCACCTCCCATTCCAAACGTTTCAGTATAGAGTTGAACAGTGTGTTTATCGATGAGAGCATGGATGCTAGAAAGATTAGTTTATGCCACCTTTGCCTGTGGATGAACTTTTGGCATTTGAATCAAAAGCCTGGCAATCCTTGCTAAGGTTATAGCGCCTTATATCGCTCACTGAAATTGAGATTGAAAATTTACATCATAATACATTTAGTTGTTGTTATAAAATAGTCTAATAATAAAATGGACACTGAGCTTCTCTCTCTCTCTCTCTCTATCTCTCTCTATCTCTCTCTAGCTCTCCATTCCTCTATTCACAAACTGTTAGCAATGGGGAGCAAACTCTCCCCATCCAGAATACTTCGATCGGGTGCCCTGATGGTCCCTCCCATACCCATGAATTATTTATATAATAGTGTATATATTTATGTAAATGAAAAATACTGCAATCACTCGTATCTATTATATATGATCTCCATTTCGTTGATCCTGAAATACAAGAAATGTTGTAAAACGTTAAAGTGTAGAGTTATGTGGTTTACGCTGGAGCACGTTTTCGTTCGTTTTCAGCGATAGCAGCATTTCACCACCTTGATTTGTTGATTTTATTGAAATTTTACATAGCTAACATTTATACTATTTTATTTACTGTGGCCATGGTCACTATTTGCTACTTGTTGCAAATTTTGTAACAGCAATCCGCTTATAGTTTTGCTAGCCTAATAGTTATTGCTAGACGTAAAAAACGTGTAAAACCTTCCTATTTTCTCAAATACATAACGTGTATACATGTAATGTCTGCATGTCTGCTGATCCTGCTGCAATTGTAGACGGACTTGCATAATCATAGCCACAAGGGAAGAAAGCAATACAAAATTACTACACTCAAAAAAATCGACACGTTGCTTCCACCTGAAATGCACGTAATTTTCATCCACTGCCAAAACCAGTAAAAAACACGTGAAATTCACGTAAGAGCTACGTAATTTCCAAGTGAATGCATATTACACGTGAAAATCAGATAAATGTTACGTGATTTTTCACGTACAATTCACTGGCACGTAATATTTACCTGATTTTACTGAAGAATATTTGGTTACGTGTTCAGGTGGAAGCTACGTGATATTTCACGTGAAAACAACGTGTAGATTTTTTTGAGTGTAGCTTTCCGGAAAATACAGTATCGGCAGCACACAAAATTTCTGATGTCCCAAGCAGGTTGCAAACAGGGTTGTCACATTAGTTTTCGTTTTCATCCTTAATTTTTGCCAAGAAAATCTTTTTTATCTTAGAGTTATTCATTTTGATAAGCCAATATAAAACAATCTTTTCAATAGGGCTTATACCCCGTCGGCACTACAACCTATAGTTATAATAAAGAGTATTTTGATATCAGTACCAATGCATCTAGTTTTCACTGGAAATAATCTGCAGAGCATTTGATATCAAGATATTCTATATCACGATAGCCAACTGATGAGAACGATAGCCATCTGGTGGCACTGACAGGCTTCAATTCCAAGATATTTAATGTTATGTGGAATTCCTTAGAGCATTCGGGGGTGCAGAGAAAGTCACTGTAGTTATCTGGCATCAACTGTTGCAGGTACAATGGCAGCTTTACGCACGCGTGACTTCCAGAAAAAGCCAGAGTGGCAAGTACATTTGATAATTATCAAATAAGTTAACCAGCATCTTGACAGATCGGTAAGAACCCATCATCGCCGATGCGTTATCTGATCAAAGGTCACTCGCTTTTTTTTTTTTTTAATAATTGGTGCCATCGATCTGGAATTGTTTAACAATTACGCAAAATATTTATAGGTTTCCGCACTGCAAGATTAAAAAACAGACTATCAAAAATCATATTCCAAATAATAATGCTTCAAAAAATAAATATCGAGAACATTATTTGTATTTTGCGTTAATGCATGATAACATTTCTAAATTAAAATAGCAATATTTTTGTAGAAATCACTGAAACTCTGTCAAATTTTGGTGCTATTAATCGAGGAACTTATAATAAAAATACTGATCCAGCAAAATACTTGAAGAAATTATTGAAGTAATTTCTGGAGAATTTTATCTACGAATCCTTGCATACATTCCAGACAAAACTTCAAAAATAATCTTGCAAAAACCCTTGCAGAATTTTTAAAGAGATGAATTATATATATGAGATTAGGAAGTTTGTGCAAAATTTGTTTCTTCAATTGCTCCAACTAATCAGAATTTTCGTCAAGAATTACTTCAGAATTAATCATCTGGTTTTTAGTTCTTTCAGGTGTTCCCAGGTAATTGCTTAGAATCACCAAACTTCTCATGTTAAGGGATTCCACCATAAATTTCATCATAAGCCAGTTTTGAATAATAGCCAATGAAATGCCAGAAAAAAATCCTGGAATAATTACTGGTGTAATTGCTACAAACTCCTGAAGCATACCTATAGAAACGCCAGAATGGATACTTCAAGCGATGTCTAAAAACTTTTCATAGAATGTTTGGAAAATTCTATCAAATTTTCTTAAAAATAGGTCACAAAAAATTGTAAAGAAATCAATTTGAAGCACACAACAAACTGACTTTCAGACTGTCATCTCACACTGTAATTTCAGTGTAAATTGTTCTTTTTCACCTCATGGGCCTAAAACAGTACACTGAAAGTAGAATTGGTAAAAAGTTGGGTCCTAAAGTTAAGTCATTTTTTATCTTTAAAATCTTGGTGTATCTAAAAAAACTGTTATCTTTACATTTAGATATCTGTTTAAAAATTTAAAGGAAAAAATTATATGGCAACATAGATAAATCTGTACTTGTGGCAACCCTGGTTGCATACCTTCTCGACCCAACTGAAACTCTTTTTTCATAGGTGTATTCGTTGAATTCGTCAACTTATTCAGATTTCCGATATTTCAATGGCAATCAAACCAACATAAGCTCGCGATTATCAGATTCTACATGTACATGAACATTAGGATGCCATTGTAAATCAACTTTTCGAATTTCAAAAGAGGGCAGTAGTCAAAAGTTTTGTCACCTCAGAAATGCCTCCTTGCAAAATTTGAGATCCCAAAAAGGGTTTAAATTTGACTAATTTGACCCATAGAAAATCTCTCAAGGAAATTTCCGCAACCGATTTTTTTTATTCTAAGACATTAAATGCATCTAGTGTTACCTCGAAAAAAATTGTTTTCTCAAAACAAAACAAGGCAAAAGACCACATTCTCTTTCGTGTGATATTTCTGGATGAAAGCATCAACTTTCAACAGGCGCCTCGTACTGAATATTGTCCCGTTAACCACAAGACCTGAAAGAAAGAACAGTAGCTCAAACATTCCCTTCTCCCAGATCGCGAGCCTGACCTTCTCCGGGAACTTGGTGTGGGGGATATCCCAAGTAACCCCGGAAACATCTTCTTTGACAAGAATATAAGAACTTTGTTGTAAAGAAGGCGTGAGGATGGAATACCAAACACGTCTAGTCTCAAAAAAGTTTTGAGGATGTTTTTCCACACATATTTGGTTTAAACGTGGTACCAGAACAGCAAACACATTTTTGTTCTGTTTTTGTTCGACCAACTTAACCAACCAACTTAACCAAAATACCGATGTTTACTGTTTGTCATCTTACCACTATGAAATATCTCTATTAATTTTTGAGTAGCCATGGTTTTGACTGATTTGAGTCATACGTATTCAATTTTGGGTTGTTTGGAAATAGCGTGTATGCTTGCTGTTTGTAAACATGTTGATAAGTTGCATTGAAGATGAACTTGAAACATACTCCTAACATTCTCATGGAATAGTGAAATTATTCAGAATAGATTGTGGATCCAATTCAGTGACGGCTGAAAAAATTTAAATGTTGAATCCTAGAGGGTTTGAGCTGTTTAGTGGAATACCCGTAACTAGAAACTAGAAGAAAAATTAGTATCCTCCATTTAATTCCAACTACCTTTGCTTATCTTCGACAGATACGCGTATTTCGTCTACAATGTGCAGACTTCTTCAGTGTCTCGTACTAACAACTCCACTTATCGAGTCGACTAAGTCGAGTTATTAGTACGAGACACTGAAGAAGTCTGCACATTGTAGACGAAATACGCGTATCTGTCGAAGATAAGCAAAGGTAGTTGGAATTAAATGGAAGATACTAATTGTTCTTCTAATTTCTAGTTAAAGGGCGATACGGTCAAAATTTGGTCAATATCAACTTGACGTATTTCTTTCAATTTTGCATTTAAAAAACCTGAACACCCCTCATTTTGAAGGTGTGTGTGTGTAGAATGTTGCTCTTATTTTGATTTTGGAATTCACTCTTCAGTTGTCAAAATGCCGTCCAAGCAAGAAGAGCAGCGTATCAAAATTTTGCTCGCGCATCGCGAAAATCCGAGCTACTCGCACGCAAAGTTGGCAAAATCGCTAAAAGTAGCCAAATCAACCGTTACAAATGTAATTAAAGTGTTTGGGGAACGTTTGTCGACAGCCAGGAAGTCTGGATCGGGGGGAAATCGAAAACCGGAAGCCGCTGAGACGACAAAGAGAGTTGCCGGTAGTTTCAAGCGAAACCCTAACCTATCTCTCCGAGATGCCGCAAATAAGCTGGGTGTATCGTCTACAACCGTGCATCGAGCCAAAAAACGAGCCGGACTATCGACTTACAAGAAGGTAGTGACTCCAAATCGCGATGATAAACAAAATACGACGGCCAAAGCGCGATCCCGGAGGTTGTACACGACGATGCTGACGAAGTTTGGCTGCGTGGTAATGGACGACGAAACCTACGTCAAAGCCGACTACAAGCAGCTTCCGGGACAGGAGTTCTATACGGCAAAAGGAAGGGGAAAGGTAGCAGATATTTTCAAGCACACGAAACTGTCAAAGTTCGCAAAGAAATATCTGGTTTGGCAAGCCATCTGTACCTGTGGCTTGAAAAGCAGCATTTTCATAGCTTCCGGGACTGTCAACCAAGAAATTTACGTGAAAGAGTGTTTGAATAAACGTCTGCTGCCTTTCCTGAAGAAACACGGTTGTTCCGTACTGTTTTGGCCGGATTTGGCATCTTGCCATTACGGTAAAAAGGCCATGGAGTGGTACGCCGCCAACAACGTGCAGGTGGTTCCCAAGGACAAGAACCCTCCCAACATTGTCAAGCGGAACCTAAAGAAGACCAAAAAAACTGCTAAGGACGAGCAGCAGTTCAAGGCAAACTGGCTTTCTGCGGCGAAGAAGGTGGACAAGGTGGCTGTACAAAATCTGATGGCAGGGGTCAAGCGTAAGGCCCGGCAATTCGGATTTGGAAAAGCGGAAGCCTAACTGAATATTTTTCCTGAATTTTATACTAATTGAACTTGAAAAAGAAATTTAATTTGATTTTTTAAATAAACGATTTCACCGATTTACACGCGTTTTCCCTTGACCAAATTTTGACCGTTACACCCTTTATGTACATGTTGTTTATTGGAAATACTGGAATAAAAAAAACACTCTCCTAATGTAAGATTATTGGGCCACTCACTTATTCAAATAGAAGCCAAAACGAGCATACAAAATTTTATTTGTAATTTTCTTCATACCGACATTGATTTCATGAGAAGTTGTTTGTTACGGTTAGAGATGGAGCGCGTGAGATGGTTGTTAAATGCGGTTACAATGAAGTGCTGGGTTTGTAAAAAAGTCGTTATTTGCGTCAGGTAATATATGAATATACCCACTGCTTCGTACACTAAGAAATAATATAAGTAAAGGTACGGGTTTCGTTGGGTTTCCAGACTCTAGCAGGAATTGGAAACCTGCCGGCAATAAATGTCGTTTACTCTGTTCAATTTCATAATGAAAACGCAGAAAAGAATACGAACATTTGAAAATCAAAAGTGTTACTTATATTTTTACCCGTACTGTAGACTATTAAAAGTGCCACATTGATTTTTGTGAGTTCCATAGGAACATCTCACAAAAATTCAATCATATATTAGGAGTACCATCTACGTTTTTAAATCCAAGGGAAGGTAAAACGGTAAGTTGCGCTGCTAACCTTGAGCCGCATACCCAATTTTGATACAATTTCTATGCATAAAGTACTTTAATTTAATTTTCTATTTGAAAAAAAGTTATAAACAATCATCTCGAACGCGTAAAATACTATTGGCTACGATATTGTTTCAACATTGAAAAATCTTGTTTATATTTTTTAATTTTGTTCATTTTAGTACCGTGCTTACTTAAAAAAAACATCATTTTGGTGTATTTTTAACATTAATATGACAATAGGTGTTACTTAGTATGATGGACCTCATTGGTGGAGGACTTAAATACCCAGTCCCATGCCAGTCGTTGCCGTTCAGCGTCAAGTAGGTCTCATAATCCATTATCATCACGATGTCGTACTTTTCTAGTCCCTTCAGCTGATCTTTCTGGATGATTGACTGCTGTTCAGACAAGTCTGAGATTTTCGCAAAGTAATCTCCATCTTTTCCAAGTACTTCTTCGCCGTTTGATCGGTTATATCAAACTCATAGCCCAAGAGGTGAATCGACGAGGCTCTCGGTCTACCTCTTTAGCTCTTTAGCCAGATTGGCTACATCTGACTGACACAAAGTGTTTTCGCCATGGTTGCTGCAAATCAACTGACAATGCTTCCAATTTTGTTGTTGTAAAGGATGTCCGCAGTTAAATTGCATCATTTTCAATAAGCTGTAACATTTCGCCCTTTGGGTTGATTTCAACGAAATTTTGGGTGAAATGACCTCAACTTGTATTGTTTACACTGCGTGAGTTTCATTGCGAAATGTGTCGTCGTTTCAAAAATGGAGTCGAAGGAACAGCATGACAATTTGAGGCCCCAACGGCAACCTGTTCTGGATTGACAGGTCGAAGGACAAATCATCAGATGGCCACCAACTGTTTAAAAATACCCTACTGGTGAAATTTCATGAATTTTGATACCCATATTGCCAGGGTTTCTTTCTAAACATGTTCATGGCCTTCTAGGCCCCACGGGAACCTGTTACAGAATGGCCGCTCCAGGAAAAAGTCGTCATATGGCCCACAATAGAATAGAAATAGTTTCTGGGAATTATTCCAAGGATTCTGACATCCATTCCTGGAAATTCAATAGATGTTCCAATATTGTGTCTCCGTACCGGAACACTTCCCCGGAAACGCGGATTTATAGGATCCAGATGAATTCAAATGGTCAATGCTTTTAATTTTCCTGAAACAAATGAGTTTTTGAATCTTACGATGCCAAAAGAATGAACATCGATCAATAACTGCCAGAGTTATAATCATTTGAAATTTGTAGGTACCCGGGTACCCTGTCGACCACAAAATCCTAGAGGGTTTTGCTGTTGAATGGAATACCTGTAACTAGAAATGAGAAGAAAAATTAGTATTTTCCATATAATTCCAACTACCTTTATTGCTTATCTTGACAGATACGCGTATTTCGTCTACAATGTGCAGACTTCTTCGGTGACTCGTACTAATAACTCGACTTAGTCGACTAAGTCGAGTTATTAGTACGAGACACTGGAGAAGTCTGCACATTGTAAGGAGTGTATCGAAAATAAGCTATCCACAAACTTTCTTTCAAATAATGTTGAAAACCGATTTTTTGTTCATACAAAAAATTGATCCCTTATTGTACAAGGTTAAGCTTGAACGAATTGAAGACCGGATGAAATTTATGTTATTCCTTCACGAATTTTCGAGCTTTGGATCGAATGCTCTTGATCAAGTTCCGGACAAGTGTTGCATCGCATTTTTTGGACGCTTGAGCCCAAATTTTTTTGAACTCCTGCATGTTTCCAGCTGCCTTACCAGTCTTCTTGAAGACCTCTTCACGATGGCCCAGTAACGTTCGATGGTCGAAGCTGACGGTCAATTTGGTGGATTGATATTTTTCTCTACCGAAATCTATAACTTTTTGTATGAAAGATTGCAAACATTGTTGTATGGCGCATCAAGGACTACAACCAATTGCGTTGTTGACGCCTCCTTTGGCTTAGAATTAAACGAGCGAAAATTTTACGCGCTTGTTAAAATTAATTATTTTTTTCTGTGTGTAACTAGAAATGAGAAGAAAAATTAGCATTTTCCATTTAATTCAAACTACCTTTATTGCCTATCTTGACAGATACGCGTATTTCGTCTGCACTGTGCACACTTCTTCAGTGACTCGTACTAATAAGTCGAGTTATAATACGAGACACTGAAGAAATCTGCACATTGTAGACGAAATACGCGTATTTGTCAAGATAGGCAATAGAGGTTGTTGAAATTAAATGGAAAATACTAATTTTTCTTCTCATTTCTAGTTACTCTACGAATTTTTTTTAAGCAAAAGTTGCGCTTCAACAATTATTAAGATGTCACTGAAGTTCAGCTTCCTGTTTTAAAATAAACTATAAAAATTCGAAATGTAAAACATGAAAAAGTACCCGGGTACCCTGTCGATCACATAAGGATTAACGTGTGAATTTTAACAGGAAGAGTACGATTTTCAATAAATCCGGTCAATTCATCTATTTTGCTGACGACGTGGACATTATCGGAATAACATTCCAGGCTGATTCCAGGTGGCTGATCAATATACCTAGCTGAAACGAGAAGTTGACATTTTTGGATTAAAGGTGAACACGTCGAAGACTAGACTTCTGTTGCGTGATACAGCTCGCATAGGCCAAACTGTAATAATCGGCGGATACGAGTTCAAAGTGACATATGCATTTGTGCACCTTGGATCATTATTGAGCTATTTGAAAGAATCGAGATTATCACATTGTTCTAGGTGAATAGATTAGGGAACGGTAAGAATGGCAAAGGTTTCTAGATTTCATCAATACGAAGCCTAACGTAAACTACTGTTCAATTATTTCGAAAGGGAGTTTACTTAGAAGCCGAATTATTGTCATAGTAGTTAAACATTGGATTGCGAACATGAATGTTCCGTTTATCCAAATATACTATATTAACAAAATAAGTCACTCCACATTTTTTCCGATGATTCCTTTTTTGCGCATGTGACGCCATAAGTGAAAATCGTGGCAACTACTGCACTGTCAATCCACACGCTCGTTATAAACTATCCAACTTTTTTTATATAAAGCGTAATATTTCAAACGTACTCAACTAATTACTACACAGAAAAAAAATCTGAACCTTCATTGTGATGTAAATATCAGAGAATGTGAAGTGGTATTTCATTCCACACGAAGCAGCAACTTGCATGAAATAGTTCTTACAAAGACGTGCATTTGCATACAACATTATCGACAAAGTAGGGAATGTCCCAGAACTTTACATGATTTATGATTTAAATGTAGATGTTCTGTGACGCTCCATTTATGTGCATGACATTGAACATAAATTCATACTACTTTTTGCGGTGTGGTTTTAAGTTGCAGGGCGAATCATAATTAATGAAAAATATCAAACTAATTAGACAACATCCATTTAAAAAAAAAAAAAGCATTCCAGCTACGGCTGAGGTTTGTGATATCAACATGACAAAGGTATATCATATACGTGCCTAAAAACAGGTACGCTTCATCCAACATGGCATTACATTTATATCCATATATTGAGAAAATTCAGGTTTCTGCGGTGGGTGAATCCGGACATATAAATGTCAGTGCACAATTCAATACGTTATGGATTCTGTAACGGCAATAAAAACTGCTGCATACGAATCAACATTTGTTACTTCATTTACTATTTACTATTTAACAAGTAACCGAGTATAAACTGCTTCTAGAAACCCCAGTTCAATTGTCCTCTTTTGCTTTCCGCTGCTGAACGCTGAATGACAGCTTCACGAGAAAAATAGCATGGAAGCTTATTCAAAAAAAAAACAATGCGGTGTTAGGAGGTTTTTATTTACACAATCTTGTAAATGCATACGCTTATGCATTGGGAAACGTATTCAGTGAGATTTGTTATTGTTGCAACGTGAACTATTGTATGTTCTAATGAAAGTACACGTGTTTTACAATGCTCATCAATGGAGCGTGCCTGGAACAGGCATGTGCATAATTTTTTATTGAAAATTTAGTAGAGCAATTTAAAACATCGATATATTTTACCTTTAGTCAAAATATATACACTGAGCAAAAATTACAATTTAAATTGTAAAATGAAAAAAATAGCATGTTTGGCAACACTGCCACAAAAAAATATTATGAGTTTTTAAAACAATTGCCTTTGAAATGCAATCAAAACATTGCTCTTTACCAGAATAGTTACGGAGCTATCAGTTAAACAAAATGAGCGTTTTAACAAAAAAAAAAAAAGAGGGAGAGGCCCCATTAATTGAGGGGTGGTCCAATCAGCTTAAAAAATTAGATTTTAACACATAATTGCAAAGTGAACCATTCCTCCAGATTTGGTGAAAATCCGTGAAGGTCGTCTCCACGTTTTAACTTTTCCTCGGACACTTCGCATGGAATGACCCATATGCAATTTTTTTGTAAACTATAAAAAATTCCGGAGGCTGGTGATCATGCTGTTAGAAGTTAAACCTTGGATGGCGAATTTGAAAGTTCCGTTTTTCCATTTAAATGTAATCGCTCTTTTTTTTTTTAAATCATTCATTTGTACAGGCTCAATCCAATCAACTTTACAGAGAAAAATTTTCTTATTTTATACATCATTTATCCTAAAACTAAAGTTAGGAGGAAAGAGCCGATTACTCGCGGCCGTCTCGAGGTTAATAGGAATTACAAATTAAGGATGGGAAAGAGCGTGGGAATTTTAAGTATGGTTTACATAACACATTAAATTTAAATTCTGAATAATCGCTCTTTTAGATGATTAGGAAAAAAATCTCCCTTCTATCAGGATTATTGGTTGCTTGGGAATGAGATATCGTTAAAAATATTGTGTGGGGAATCTACTCTATAATTATACCCAATAATCAACAATTGTATGCTATAGGAACACATATATTCGTTTGTGTTCGTTAGTAAGCTGCTTAAGTTGAACACATACAACTTCTCAAATGCTTTGAATTGATTTAGCCTCTTGTAGTTTTTTTTTCTGTTAGAAATAAACCGTACATGAGCAATTTTTAATTCTGATGTTTTTATGTGCCAGCTATTTCCACCAACAAACTGCGCTGGGTGAGCTGTTATCAATTTATGAACTTTTCGTACCCACGCCAGACTGCCATGCATTATTTATGGCTTTGTTCGCATTACAAATGAAAGTTCCTAACAAACTATTCATCAACTTCCGGAAAGCTCATCAGCATTGCGCTTGTCAGCAACAACTATAATTACCATGGACTTTCAACCGGCCATCCCCCTCAATGCATGGGCACTATGAGGCTAATAGGCTCACAACCATCCCACCCACGCACCGATGTTTAGTGACCAGAAAGGCAGAGCAGCGAGGCTCCCTTCCGGGGCTGACTGCCTTCAAATTATGTAATTAAATGGTATAAGCTGCTGCTGTTCTGTTGCCAGTGCGTGGTTGTACCTCGTAATGACTATTTCCGGTTGAAAGCCACCCTGTCCCTTCCCTCCACAGGACTCGGTTACACTAGCTTTGATTGAATGTTATTCATAATGTTCCAAGAAAATTGATCCCTCAAAGATGCGTCGGGTCCGGGTCGTCGGATGGTAGCGATAAGCCCGTTCGTGTGGGGTGTGACAGTTGTATTTGTTGTCAATTTTCCGGCTTATCGCTCTCCTTTCAGCCGACTGAGAAAGGGATCCATTTGTCGATTGTTCCGGTTTCAACCAAGTGGCAAAATGAGACATGTCTGTTATTGTGTCATCATCACCGTCGTCGTCGTCGTCGTTGTCGCCAGCATGAAATTCGAATGAAACTTAAAAAGGATCCCGTTTCGGTGTCAATACAGTCGAATGAACCCTTTCGCTGCCCGAGGGAAGAAGGAAACATTTTGGGAGAGGTCCAGAATGGATCGCAATAAAATCTAATGGCTTGTTAGGGAGGGTTGAATCCTGCTCCGAAAATGAGCCATTTGATGGTGCTTGGATTAAAGTTCGAAACGGGCGTTCCGGAACTGTTTCAGTATTCTGAAAGCCTCCCCCGCCGGAATGTGTATTTGAATTGCAAAAACTTGTCACGATTTGTTTCCTGCATCAAACATCGTCGATGCACACTAACTGTTCGCGCATCATAAACTGCAGCAAAATGGTTATCTGTCTTCCGATGCCAGTGCCATATATCGGACACGGATCGCCACTCTGCTGCAGCAATAATAGGACGGAAAAGAGTCGTCTGAACGATTGTTGTGTTCCCTTCCTCACCCAGCGATCGATGACACGGTGCGCAAAATGGACGGAATCGCACGGTCCGACGGTGTCATCGTTGACGTCGTCACGGGAATCGTTCGGATGAACTTCTTGCACTATGCCTGGGGTGCAATGGAGGGGAATGGATGCTGATTTGAATTGCAAGCTGCGTTGTACTTTCGAAAGTGATTGCGGAATTCCATTTGGTCCACATCAAGTGTTCACTCTATCTGCAGAGTTGACTAGTTGAGGTTGTGATTGACTGGTGAAAGGTCTGGTCGTTGCCGCAGAATTCTTTGATACCGTTGTTCAATTCCTATGGATTTTCGTTTCGGTTCTATATGGTTGCAATGTAGCCCCACTTCAGCTTCTTAACTGGTATTTACATGACCTCAGACTCGAACTACCATTGCATATCCAGCACACTCTGGATTGTTTATTCCCTTCGGGCCTAAGGGGTCATATATGCGCCCAAAAAGGAAAATGGCTGTATAAAATCACAGCCTGAATAAAAGTGTACACTATCTTCGGCAAATTTGTTCTACAGCAATTTTTTTATCTCGAATAGAAAAAAAAATACATGAGCTTAAGTCCAAATTGACCACCTAGAACATCCTGAATATAAAGACGCTCAGAAAAATAAATAGAAACACCTTAAAAATTGAGTGAAACGATGTTTTAAAATATTGTATATATGCATACCGTTGAGCGGGGTGACTTCGATCAACGGGGTGACTTTGACCGCCAAGTCCGATATTTATTAAATTTAAAATTAACCTTCTCCAAGTGCCTGAACTTTTTAAGCTTTGAACGATATATATTCAGCATTTATTAGGGTATTTAAAAGCATTTTGTTTTAGCATTTCTCTAGTTCCTTCGCTCTAAAAAAATATTAAAAAAAAAAATGCTCCTTATGGTACTTTTTACCAAACCCAACAACAATCATATATTCATGCAATAAAATGATTTTTAAAAAAAATCGACAACAACATTTTCAGATTACTTAAGCATTCGTCTCTCTAAGCTTATCGAAAAAATATTAATTTTGTATACATAAACAAATTAATGAATAAAAAAATATTTTGATCGAGAGTGAAGAGGCCAACGCAACACGCGACAACCTTCTCGAAGTGTTGCACTACCTTCCAATCTGTCAAAGGGTTTGTTTTGTTTTGTGTTGGAGAAGAAAGGTGTCGAAACATTCATTTCTGGACAATTTAATGGCGTTGAGATGTCCAAAATGCCGAGAAAGTACGTGAAAAAAGTTGGCGGAAGAGCTTATTTACAGTACAGCTCCGAATCGATGGATGCTGCGTTGGTGAATATTATGGTGAACTACTGAAAAATAGCAATGGATGGGTCGCTCATAAATTATATCATGTTTTTAATGGAAGGGAGCTTTGGGCATTGTGATAATCTGTACCCAAAATAATAGGTCCAAAACAAAAACATGACAAAGGAGGAGGGTTTTGAAAATGGCCCATTTTTGCGTGACATAATTGATGAACGTTCTCTTTGGGGAATGCTCCACCCCTGTGCTATTTAAGAGAGATCTGCATCAAACGGTTTGCATAAACATTTGGTGTTTTTTTTATTCTTTTAAGCACTTCAAATAGATAAAATTGATTTTGATCGAAGTCACCCCATTATTGAAAAATGGCCACGGGAATTAAACAATTTCAAAAATTATTTTAAAGTTCATCTTACATAATAAATTTTTAAATTTTCTGTGTAGTGTTACACTACAGATATCAGTACTGGTTTTAAAAATATAAAACAAAGTTTTAAAGATAATTATAAAATAAAATTTCAAGGAATAGTTCAAAAAGTGACCCCGTTTTACGGTACGTATTGTTAAATTCTAGTTGATAAACGATAAACATGTTTGTGTTTTCTGGGATGTTCCAGGTTATCCAAAATGTACTGGACTTTAGAATTTCTGATTTACAGGTTACGATATGTATTCAAACATATTGAATGATGCCTTTGAAAGGATAACAGTCATGATTTGGTAATTTTGTTATGTTCTTGGTCATCCAAACTATCCTTGCGTATAGCGTTTTTGACTATATAAAGCTACGCTACGTATACAACCATTTTCAGTGAATATTTTCAAACGTAAATAAAAACATCAGAAGATTTATTGGGATGATCTAGGTCATCCAAACTGTTCTTGAGTTCAGAACGAAACAGTAGATTGTTTTAAGCTATATAAGGTGACGATACGAGTTTAGATCCCAGGATAATAATAGGATCATTTAAATATTCCTAAAAGTCAGCAAAAGTTATGCGTGAACCTTTCTAGTCATAAGCTCCGTTAGAAGGTTTCTATATACTACGTGTACAATTATATTATTTACTACAAGACAGTACAAATGGCAGAGCATTATTTATTATTATTTACATGGCATAACGTCGCAATACTATAGCATAGCCTGATACACAATATCCCTCCATAATGCCCGATTCGTGGCTGCTCTTCTCCAATCCCTTGGGCACCTTGTACCCCCTAGGTCTTGCTCCACCTGGTTTGACCATCTTGCTCCGACCGGCATTCACGCAACATGTCCTGCCCAGTGTATCCTTCCAGCTTTTGCCACTTTATGAGTACTGGGTTCGCCGGCGAGTTGCACGAGCTCATGGTTCATCCTTCGCCTCCATAGTCGGTCCTCCTGTACTTCACCAAGATGGAAGACCGTAGAGTAGGTGAAGACTCTACGGGGCTGAGCTGCAAGCAAACCCGGCGGGTCCACGGGTCCATTAGATATGCTACTGCTGCTACTGAATACACGAATAAGTAGCCCCGGAAGAGCGGCGAGGACTGTTTAGAATTTGGGGAGACTGAGCAGTTGTTGGACTCTGTTGAGTTTCTTCCGAAAACCCACAAATATCCGTAAGCGCCCTGACAAAAGCGAGCCACCCCGCTTTTTTTTAAAAAAAAGGGTAAATGTCCAAGCCTTCACCCATTTGAGCGTCTGTTCTCCATGTTCGGAGCGGCTGAGTCACCGTCTTGTTAGAGCGCCCTGGACTCTAAATACAAAAGCCGAACGACTTGGTGGTGCTTGGGACTGTTAAACAGCAGCATCAAGATGGTTCTCCTGCGAGATAGTGGGGTTGGTTGTGGGCCCTGCAAGCCGACACCATTAAAAATGAATTGTATCGAATAATACACAAGGAAGAAATGGAAGAGAATATCACAACATTATCTCCTAGTGGTTCTTGATCTTCCTGGGCATTCATTGAACATGTTTTAATATATTTCATAATTTTGTTTAGTGGATAAACTACTGCTACAACAGTAGATCTTAAGTTCTGAACTCCAGGACAGTTTGGACGACCTATTAAATTTTAAAATAATATTTCCTCCTTTTCTATTATTTCTATGTTATTGAGCACCAACTCTGTCAGAGTATAACAAATTTGCTTGTACAAAAAGGCTTGGCAAAAATCAAGTCTGAAAGGGTTGGGTTTGTAGTCAAAATTGTTGAATGTGTTTACACAATCTCTTACCAAACCGTGTGCTAGATCGCATGCATACCTTTCAAAATTCCCTCCGCTCTTTTTTCACTGATTTTATTCAATTTCACAGTCTGCCGTACTCTAACGGATCTATCAATACTTTCTCTTCACATCTTTGGTTCTTGCAGAAATTGATGTCCTCATGTTCATGTTCATGTTCATGTTGCATGTTTGATAAGAAGGTTATTTCTATTTCAAATCAAAATAATTGATAACGTAGTCATATGCAGCAGCAAACGACATATAAGGAGTGCACTTTAGGCCATCCCCTATTTTGAAAAAAATTGCCAAGTCAAGAATTCACCTCTGGAATGTTCGTTCGACTAGAAACAAACATACTTAAATTTGAAAACCTACGTCGACGTTAAGCGCTCCTCAGGATCTAAAGAAATGCTAGTATGGTGACACCAGCGGTAAAGCACGCCACTGTAGAGCATGATCCGCAGGTCGACCAAGATCAGTGTCGTCAGGTTGATAACATTTTATGTTTATTATTTTTTTAATTATCAATGTTGTTTGGGACACTATATCATCATACCTAAAAACTGGTGTACTGATTAAATAGTGTCCCAAGCAACATTGATAATAAAAAAAACAAAAATAAAATGTTATCAACCTGACGACACTGATCTTGGTCGACCTGCAAGACCGTACTCTACAGTAGCGTGCTTGCCACCGCGTGGGTAGTCACCCATACTAGCATTTCTTTAGATCCTTAGGGGGAGCACTTAACGTCAACGTACGGTTTTCAAATTTAAGTATGTTTGTTTTCTAGTCAAGACGAACATTTCAAGAGGTGGAATTCTTGACTTGGCAATTTTTTTGAAAATAGGGGATGGCCTAGTGCACTTGCACCGAAAGGTACGAGCAGATAAGAGCGGTGAGGAGATCAGAAAATTCTACACACCTTATGTACCATAAAGCACGTAACGTACAATCAGATTGCCAAAAAGGTTAAGTTGCATATAGCATGTGTTAAACGAGTTATATGAGCAGTATATCCTACTGGATCTGCCAATAACTGGACGAATACCTGGATCAAACAATATCGAGTTGGACTAAAAGGTCGTCAATTATATTCAAAAGAACAAATCATCCTCTACTTGTGATTGAGCCAGGAAATACAGGACCAGCATCGGGTTGATTTAGTGGATTATAAAAAGAAATGAATCGATGACAAACAAGAAGTACTAACCAAGTAATCTTTGGAGAAGAAGTGTCTTGCCAAAATGAGGGTCCATAAGCTGTACAACCGTATTTTGGACAATCTCTCCAAGTGTGTTTTGATAGACAATGAAACGTACGTAAATGAGAATACCAGAACACCGCCTCAATTCTACACAAAATCGGTTGGAGAGAATGTCCCAACTGCAGATACGACTGTTGCGACGAAAAAATGGATAAGAAGATGTTCCTTAACTAAGCAATTCAAACATGTGGCTTGTGATCTTCAATTTTATATACATAAGGAACAATAAGCTCTGAAATTTTTCCAGCAGAGTGCTTGCAGAATAAATTACTTCCACTATGTCGGAAGCATGAGATCCTCCTCTTTTTTGGCTGGCTCTGATTTCAAAACTTTACAGTAGTTGTTGCGGAATCTAAAAAACGCCGCTTTGGCAGCATCAAAGCTACAAACCGTTTATTTAGTTGTTAATCTGGGTAGGATAAAAAGAAAAGATATAAGACTTACTTATCAGTGTTCGATTTTAAACAACAACGTTACGGTTTTTGCACTTAATAGTGTGACAACTAGGGAAGGAAATCATAATCATTATGAACACTATGTGAATCTGAATATATCGCTCACCTTTGAGAAAAAAATAAGCCTAGTTTATCAACTATAACTTTAACTACTTCAAATTTTTTTTAAATTAATTTTAGTTTTTCGTTTAGTTCCATTGATATTCTTCTTCCTTTTTTTCTTCTGCTTGGTCCGCCTAACGTTGACACATGTCATAGTGATCGTGAGTACTTGGCGTCATCCCAACCTCACTATTGTGCCCAGGGAGTGTGGCAACAGAGGTTTTCTGATAACAATGTGTATTTCGTTGAAAACGATAGCAACTCACCAAACTGTCCCCATCTGCGAATGATCGAATGCTACTGGGCAATCGTCAAGCGGAACCGCACAAATGCAGGTGCTGTGGCTCACTACACGTCCGAATTAAAAAAGAACACTTGTGAGCAGCGTCCAGGAAGTGTTCAACCCACGGTGTAGAACTTGATGGACGAAATCAGCAATTGGATTAATTTTCCATGCAGCACAAAGCTTTCATAATTGATTGCAGCATCTCGATTTTAACTTGATTGAGTCACACTGAAGTTAATTTGACTGATTTGCAACATGTGTGCTACTTGGGTTGTCAGTTTGTTTGTTTGAATTGTTTAACATGTTAAACTGTAAAAAAATACACTGCTTTGAACATTTGCGAAATGTTTTAAGTTATGCTGCTTATGAATAATATTTTCTTATGAATGCAACAAACGGTTTCACATAGTCTTCGTCAACCATCAATCAACATGGTGAAAATGGTTCACTTAATATAAAATTATCTATAAGAATGACCCTCAAATAAGATTCTGGCAACAAGAAAACTAAACGAGCATTTTTCTTCACAACAGTCTACAAGTCGAGGATACTAAGGCTTGCTCGCAAAAACATTTAGACAGTTTAAATTTGGAACAAAACAAATTTGCTGTTAATTCAACCCAAGATACAATTTTTATTCATTTAATTGGGCATTATTAGACATCTAAAAAATACTATTTACAACTACTTAATTAGACTGCACAAAGATACTACGAACTTTTGAGTTTACTCCAGCGACTAGGGTCTGTGACTTCTCTGCAACCGATTTAGCTGCTTCTGTCCAAGATTTTCGAAATTTTTCTATTGTTGTAGCTTGTTTATATTGAGAAAGTTCTCTCTTCACGAGAGCCCCATACCGCTCGATAGGTCGCAACTCCGGGCAGTTAGGTGGATACGTCTCTTTCGGTACAACATGGAATCCATTCGCGTTATATCATTCCAAGACATCTTTAGCGTAGTGACAAGATTCTAAACCAGGCCAGAATAGCGAGGGAGCGGCATGGCTGCTTGGGATTGGTAACAATCACTTCTTTAGGCATTCTTCACGCTATATATCCTTGTTTATCGTTCCGGTAGTAATAAAGCTTTGGCTTGCTCGACCACTGCTGCATATTGCCTGCCAAGCCAAATAGTTTTGGGAAACTTGGCCACGTTTTTCGTCCTCAAGTGATCCTCTACGCCGTTTCGTTGCTTGGCAGTTTTAATAATGACATTCCGAGTAGCTGCTTAAAGTCTTCCAGCACAGGAAGGTCCATAACCTATGTCACACAGTAAGGGAGGGGAAGGGGGTTTGAGTAAACGTGACGATCCATACAAAAAAAATGGTCCATACAAAAAACGTGCCAAGGGGGGGGGCTGTTAAAAGTCACTCTTTTAGAGTGACGTAATTAATGGACGTTCCCACATAAGTTTCATCATCCATTATCACGCAGGAAAACTTCGTCAAATATTCGCGATACAACTTGCGAGCCCGGATTTTAGCCGTCACATTTTGTTTATCATTAGGCTTTGTGCACAAATTACATAACGCATGAAGGGAGAGGGAGTTGAGCAACCGTTACTTATTGTGGGGAGGGGGGGTTGAAATCGCTACGTAACAAAATGAACAAGTTGAAAATTTCAAAAAGTGAATAACCAATTTGCATTAATAAAATTTCCGGTATGCCAAGCAAACTAGCATGTTGCCGTAGATAAAGGGTTGAATTTATACTCATCGAAAACTATTTTTTAAAATTCTGAGACCCCACTTTCAATACGTCAAATGAAAGCTTTCTATCCATATTTTGAAGGAAAAATAACTGAGACAAAACTTTGTTTTTGTATTGTTTATCATGTTTGTCATAACTGGAACACTGCACCATAATTTTAAATATTGGTTCCTTTGATGGCCAATCGCATGTGTTTCTTATGGAAGTGGCCATAACAGAGACACATTTATGGCCAGGGGTGCCAGAAATCTGAAATTCTAGGAAAAACGGATTAAGTCCATTTTTTGATTTCCGACTATATTCTAAAGCTTCGATTAATGGAGACGTACTATTTAAATGTGCAATTTTCCATTAATCGTACATCTATATGCTGAGAAATACATTGTTCTGTATAGATTCTACAAATTTTATTGTTGACTCACGGCTTACCCATAATTTTTATTCATTCAAACAATACCGATTTTATTTTTAAAGCAACACCAACTTTTGTTATTTCTAAAAGCGCTGCAAATGTGGCTTCTATTGAAAACAAAAAGCATTTATTGTTGAATCAACAAATAAGATCTTTGGACACAATGTACCTTTGCATTATTTCGACCAAAGCGGATGAATTGAAAAAAAAATGTTATTTATATTAGAACCATTGAAATAATAAGAAATTAAGTAAAATGTTTTGTTGATTTTTGATGCTAAAAAATAGTTTTGATGAATCAATAATGATTTCTGTTAGAAATATTAATTGACTAGCAATATTGGATTCGATACGAAATTTTGTTATTTCAAATATGCGATTGCATTAAACAAAAAACAATGTGTGGTTTGATTTATTACACAAGAAATGTTCTAATCATTGTGTTCAATCCCCAATGTTCCTCTGCGTGTAGCCTACATCAAATGCACTTGTTACTGCGTCTGTTGTTCTATGTTTCTGCCGTCATGAATTAGTCGTACACAACGCCCCTTATTCAGTACAGCACGGTTCAAAAGAAAACTCTAATTGGTATATAAAAAAAATAATCAATAATTAATAATAATTAATAATTGCAATAGCTTAATACTATGCATTAAATATAATATTGTTGCAAATCTTTAAACTAGATTTAAGTGATATGAATATAGCTTTAAACTTTTTCGTGATACTTTAAATATTTAAAAGACATTTGAGTAAACTTGTTGAACTTACATTTGTAACAGTTTTAAGAACATTCAGTAACTTGAATAAAGGCAGTACAAAAAGTGCAATGTTTTTCGTAATCTTTATAATAGCTTTAAGTTACCTATATGAATTTCAAATAACCCAAATGAGAATTAAACATAAAAACAACAACAATTACAGTTATTGTGATAATTTTATCACAATTGAAAATAGGGGGTGGGGGGCGGAGCGTGTGCGTTACGTAATTAAGGGGGAGGGGTGGTCAAGTGTTACTTATTGTTACATAGGGGAGAGGGGTCCAAAATCCCCTTTTTTTTGCGTTACGTAATTTGTGCACAAAGCCTTACGGTTCGGTACAGTTTCCACATTGAACGACTTCATATCATGCCGGTGCTTGGAAATATGCACGAAAGTTGGGGACATTTTCATTTTTTAAACCACAGTACGTTCCAAAAGATCTGCTCTCTACTACAATATTTGCTTTACCTTGGCGTCCTTTTGGTGGTTCCTGAGATTCGTTTTTGTTCCACATCCAGCCTTCCTGGCTGTTGTCAAACGTGTTTCGAAAGATTTAAGAACGTTATTGACAGTGCTTGCAGGAAACCAAGTTTTGTTGCAAGTTTTCTCACATATTCTGGAGCTTGTAGTACAGGTATACCTCAATAGAACGTACATAAAATTTCTCACTTCAAATCACAATTGCATTAAAATTGCTGTTTGTATCTGAACTCTAGTCTTACCAAAAGAAAGAGCAACTTTATCCTCTTTCTTTTGGTTGTATTAGATTTCAGATCAATCTGTAGTTTTAATGCAATTGCGATTTGAAATGAGAAAGGTGATGTACGTACTATCAAGGTGTACCTGTATCACCAAAAATTTATTTTAAACAATGAACAGAGTTTCATCAGTCTGCGAAATATTTCACGCGTTGGTGAAGCATTTCCAGAGATATACGTATTTAAGGGTGTTCAGATTTTGTCGCGAACAAGCTTTAATTCGTTTCGCTTATCAATTCAAAAAAATGAATGTTTCCATTTTTTTTCGATTTGGACATTGTTCTAGATAAAATTACTTTTAAGTTTGAAAATTTGCTTGGAACTCAAATGAACCACCATTTGGTACGGCTTGTAACTCCAGAGCTAATAAATAACTTAACTACAGGGACTGGTAATGGAACTGCCAAATTTCTTCAGCAGTGATTATTAAGTTGTGCGCGAAACTGTATTGAACAACCCCTCATCGCTTTGTTTACATTGCGTCTTGGTTGTCAGTGGATGAATGTATTACTTTTGTAATCGAGTGTTATCCGGAACAATGATTTCGAACAGAAACGTAGTGCTGTGGTCGCCTTGATCCAAGCTGGAAAACGACAGAAGGACACAGTTCGCGAGCTGTTCCGAGACCATAAGTACCAAAAAATGGGAATCGTGGGAGACGACGAGCTACTGTGGTGATACCTGTCACAATGAAGATCGTCAAGAGGCGTCTTAAGAGAAATCCTCGATGTAGTGCTACTAAATTGGCGGAGGATCTCAACTTATCAGATTGAATTGACCGTCGGATCCTGAAAGATGAACTTCAGACCAAGTCCTACAAGATCCAGAAGGTTCAAAACCTCTTGGTGAGGCAGATACAAGAACGTAAAAAAAGAGTGAAGGCACTGCTGAAGCAGGCCAGGGAAAGAAGGTTAGCGAGCATCGTTTTAACCAGCGAGAAAGTCTTCACCGTACAGCAGTTCGTGAATAAACAGAACGACAGAGTTTGGTTGCCAGAAAGATCACAAACTCATGCTGACGGCCACCAGGCGACAGAATCCAGCATCGGTAATGGTTTGGGCCGGAATCACCCGTGATGGTCGGATTCCGCTGGGTTTTGTCCCTGAAGGAGTGAAGATCAACCGAAATACGTATGGGAAACTAGTTCTGCAGAACGTCATCGAACCCTCGGCACGTCTTCATGTCAGTTCCAGGGATTGGGGTTTCTATTTGTACTCGGCATCGGCTCACAAAGCGAAAAAACCCCAACTCTAGATTGCAGATCATTTTCCAGGGTCCGATTGGCCGGTTTTGTTCGCCGGATCTGAACCTTATGTACTTCGCTGTTTGGAGTATCTAGGAGGCCAAAGTCTGCTCTAAGAAACACGAAGGTGTTGAAGTCCTGAACTGACATCTGGCGGCAGCCTGGGATAAATACCACAAGAGCACCTGCGGGCCTCGAACGATATATTCCTCGATCGTCTGCAGCGAGTGCCTAGGAAACAAAAAAGTTTAATAACGGTTGAAAACACTTTTATATGACTAGATTTGGTTACAGAGAAGCTTACTCAACATAAAATCATGAAGATGTATTAATCGGGTAGTTAAACTCAAGAGCCAACAAGTTGATCTTCACCAGTGAATTATCGAAACGTGATTTGATTTCAAGTGAAATTGAATGATTCCGAAATAAAATGATTTTGTTTTGTTATTTTTTTTTCAAATTGTTTCAATGCAGCAGTTCAATGTCGGACCCCGTAGTTATGAATATATAATTGTAATAAGTAGTTTAACAGTTTATTTGAGTGCTAGTGTATACTTTTACAATAAGATTTTTTTATTGACAGCATACTTGTTAAGTTACGTTCAATGTACGGTATTGGATGAGGAATTATCTTATGTGAAAGCCCTAAGCAAGGTCTTTTTTGGGAAATTTCCTCCTGCTCGGGTAGCATCGCATCAATCAGACGACTGCTCTACCGAACAAAAGAGGAGAAGCACATGAAAATCGATAGTCGATTGGATTTTCGACAAATGTCAACAATGAACACGAACCTCGAGTGCTCTCCAATGTTGTTCGCCATCAGTCAGACAACGCCAACCGGCTGCCAAACAAAAAGCTTTCCCTGGCAATTTCCCTCTCCCGGTGGCGGCGAGCAGCAGCAAGTGACATCGCATGCAGATGTCGACTACGACGACGACGGCCAACTAAAACGATTCAAATTTGGCAGCCAACGACGCTGCTCAACCGGGCTGCGGGCGGAAGCAGCCAGGACAACGATGACGACGACGACGGCGGTGGCATTCATTGCGGGAATCAAAGTGGAATCGAATGCCGAATTAATGTTCATTAGTTAGTATTTTGAAGCGAGCCGGCCCAACTCGGCTGTGTGGTGCGATCGGAGCAGCTAATTTTGGAACAGCCGTTTCATAATTTGATTGTTTCGGAGGAAGCGAAATGTCGTTAATGGTTCCGGGTTCCATCTGTTTCCATCGGATGGAGGTTCGAAGGCAAGAAGGAAAAAAAGTTCAACAACACGCGAGGCTCGTGGAGGAGATCTTCGACTGGTCCTGGCTAAGCACGTTGTTGAGGCTCTTTTCGGGGGCGTTTGATGTGGAGTCCAACATGGAAACGCTACCGGCAAGGTAGTAAAAATTCAATTGGTATCCATAAATTTAGGGCACGTGCTCTACGCGCTTCAGTTTGGCGTTGGTGGAGGTGGCTATAAATGGTAGAAATTTAAATGTAGGAGGCTGAAAAAGACCGTTTTCGGGGATGTAAATAATAAATCATTGCACGTTTGTAATGGAAAAATAACCGATGAGTATTGGTGCGATTGGAATGAACATACAGACGGAATGAGCCAGGTTGAAGTTGGATATTGGATACTCATAAAGACTCTTTTATCGATCCTAACGTCTGGATATTTTTCGATCAAATGTCATAAGTATAAATTGTACCGCGCCTTACGAAACTTAATTCCTCCGCAATGTTTTCGATGATTAGAGAAACAGAAAACATCGATACAGGGCGAGTAGATAATTATTGACACTCTTTCAAACTTCCGTAACGTTTCTCAAACTTGACTGAACAAACAGATTTTGTTTGAATTGTATTTACATCTCCTCCTGAGTAAGAAATGTATTTGAAATAAGCTATCCACGTACATTTGCGTTCAACGTGTGTATTTGTGTTGGTTTTATTGTGTTCATCATAGAATGCTTGCATGTGCGTTTGACTGTCATTTTTCGTTCGTTTACTTGTTTATCATGCACTGGAAAAGCCGTAAAAAATAAGGCTTTAGACACATGGTTACGTGAAAAGGGTGTAACTGTGCGACAATTGGCGAAGCGCTTTGAAATTCTGCACGCGAGTGTAAAATCCATCATAACTAAGTTTGGTGTTCACTGTTCTTAGGATGAACTGCCGGGAAAAAGCAAAAATGCCGGATCTTCTAACCTTAAGCTGAATCAGAAAGTGCACCCAAAAGTGGAAATGGTGGCAAAAAATGCAATTGCAGTTTTTGCAATCATATCTTGAGAAATCCACATGATTCAGAAAAGGCAATTTCATCCATCATGATCCACAAAACGTTGAATGGTATAAACAAAGACATGCAAGAGTGTGCAAACTATTGGCAGCACACAGATTCCTTGAAACAAACTTATTGCTGTGCCTCGGGTGTTAGCCGTTGGGTGTTTGTTCAACCGACAAGTTTGCCCTTCTTTACGAAGTAAACGAAGCCATGCAAGTGTGTGTGAGAGATTTGCCTAATTTCTGTATCGCTGAGTGCCTCGACAATCGAAGCAACTGTTGGGCTTTTATTCCAATCATTTCATGTTATTACAGTGGCTCCATGGTTACGATCTAGGGCCATAACGCAGGCGGCCTCGGTTCGAATCTCAGTTGCGAATCGTAATCGTTTTTTTTTTGTGAACCAATGAACTTCCGCACTCCAAGCTCATACTCAACACTAATACACTGCACAGCTTCACTCACACACAGAATTTTGCAATACAAATTGATTTGTTGCTTTTTTGCCCACGAACAATGTTGCATTTTTTCTCCAAGTTACGATCCATTACGAGAAACGAAACAAAATCATGTGTAATTGCATGCAATCTTGCGTTTTTATTTAGTGTGTGGTAGCTCTAATCCGGAAGGACAAATCAATGTCAATAAGTAATTTGGCCAATAATGCCAATAGTTAAATTTGGCCGACGAATAGTGCACGAAAGAATTTTGGTCACGCATATGCAAAATCCTGTGTTGTCACATCGAAACTTGCATCAAAGCTTGCATGAAATTAGCTTGGTCAAAAGTAACAACAAGTACCGCTTTCGTTGCAAGACACACGAATATTGCGATATAGCATGTGACAAGAGACGATTTTCTCGAAACTGGTCTATAGAAGAATGGTCCGCACAGATCAACCCAGTGTTGAGGAATGGAAACGTTCGGGTTACTCGCACGGCTGGTAGGTCACCCATGATCTGTTTGAGAGCAGTTGGTTTGCAGCGAAAGTACCCTACACAACTATGCACTATCTTCCGTGCAGAATTGCGTACTCGCAGTGGCTAAACTGAGTAATAAGTAGCTATGAACCGACTTGAAGCAGTTTTTCGTGATACGGGATCATGATGATTTCCGTCAGTGGATGATGCGTGGCGATAATAATCGGTTGTTTCCGGGGCGTTTCGAAGCGAGCCGCCGATACACAATATGCCGTCGACAAGAATTGAAGAAAATGATCTTAACTTTGAGTTATCCTTAACTTGGCTATCGGACCAGCTCCGTTTTAGCTTGGGCGAGCCGCACAAGATTGAGGATGGCTTGGTTGAGTGCCGAGAATCCCTGTCATTTGACTTTGTCGATTAGAGTTCTGAGGCTGGATCTGGATAAATAGAGCAATTTAGCGTTCGTCTAAGTCTTCGCAAAGGTAATCATCGTCAGTTGTTCGAATGTGTACCAGAACTTGGATATTTGTCTGAGCCATGTTGGATCGTGCCACCAGATATCTGCATCGTTCAGTTGTCCTGGCAGCATTCCACGGGATATAATGTCTGCAGCATTTTCTAGTCCCGCTACGTGTGCTACATATGCTGTATTTGGTCGAATCAACCCAGTAAACACACTTGAAGTCCATTTTCAAGCTGTTTTTGACCTTCTGAAAGAGTTGGCTGAGGAGTAATGCACCAGAGAGTTCAAAGCGTGGAAGACTTATTTTCTGCAATCTTTGATTCGGACGTAAGGATGTTGACGGCAATTTCTCCACTAGGTGGCACTATCCGAAAATAGTTACATACACCGAATGCTTTAAAAGCAGCGTCGATGAATCCGTGTCCTTCGATGAATACTGGTTGTGGAATGGGTATCACCGATTGCGGAACCGCGTTTCTTTCAACTGCTGCTAGTTCACTCCTGAACTGCAGCCAGCGTTGGTGAAGGTCTTTTTCCAAGAGTTTGTCCCAAGTTTTCATATTCGTCCAAAGTTCTTGTAAGAAGCATTTGGCGAGTGCGATGTGGGTCCTATGAGTTTGAAATGATCATAGAGATGAGCTGAATTCGATTGCGCTTTGCGCTTTGTGATAACTTCATGTTTATTCCATTTGGGTACGTGAAAACCGAGTTCATGGGAGGCAGGAGTCCACTTGAGTCTCAGATTGACAGAAGACATGGAATCAAGATCGAGTACCGAGCGTTCATCTCGAAGATGTTCTGGGATGTATCCAGATATCTAAAGCAAGTTCGAGTTGGTTGCATAACAGCTTTTTACTTCGTTGACAGCACTAATAATGCCATCCATATAGAAGTCGGCGAGAACCTTGGATGCAGCTGAATGAGATGACTGACCTTGTCCTGCAAGTTCTTGCAGTCAATTTGTGAATAATGACGCGACAGAAGTTCCGTGGGTGACAGTTTTGAGATGGAAGGCTCAAATCGGTTTATCAGAATTGTCTTACCACAAAATCTTTTGCAGATAATAGTCGAAAGGATGTAAACAGATTTGATGGTAAATTTTTGCTACTTCAGAAATTATGGCGTATCTAGGAAGACAAAAACGTAAGACAATGCTGGCTATGTCCTCGTATTCAACGGATACCACCATCAACGAATCATTCAAATAGATTCCAGTGTAAATAGCACAAAACGCGTCAAACACAAGCCGAAGTTTGGTATTGATGCTGTCCGGACGTACGATTCAATGATGCGGCAGGTAGTAGGAAGCGGGAAAAGATCGTGAATCTTCAAATTCTTCAGTTATGTATCCCAACTGTAGAGTTGTTTCTAGGAATGCCGTGTTGATTTCAGAGAATTTCAGAGATTTCAGAGGTTTGATTCAAGACAACGGAACATTGCAATAAGATCGAATAAGTGTCTCCAAGCTGTTGTAGGCCTTCAGGCCTTTTCGGTAACATAACAACGAAATAACCTTCGTAGACCCTAATCGTTATAGCAGCAAAATGTGCTTCGCGGGACGATTTTTCGGCGGACATCATGGGGTCTATGCATAATCCACGTAGACTCATTTTTGAAAATCTCAGACCCTCCCTGCCCCCTCGTAGACTTTTCTCCATACATTTTTTTGAATTTTTGTATGGACCGTAGACTTTGGCCTATCCCCCCCCCCCTCAAAGTCTACGTGGTTTATGAATAGCTCCATGACGCGAATCGATCCCCTGATGCTAATGGATCCTCTACTACTTGAGTACTGCACACGTGATTTACGAAATTTTTACTAGACGGTTGACCTAATCAAACTCTTCCGGAAAGCCCCCAACCCAGCAGGGTTCCTAAACCCAGCTTGACAAATCCTTCTAGGAGCAGAACGTAGTAGACATCCAGTCCGATAATCATGTCTTTAGATGTCGGTTCATGGTACATGGGGTCTGCAAGAACGATATCGGATGGCCATTCCCAGTTAGTAATATCCACGGCATTAGAAGGTAAATTACGCGAGATCTCATTGATAATATGAATCTTTAAGTCTGCTCTGTAGCCGGTGCAATGAGAATGAATGCTGAGCAGAATGGAATGAGTAGACACAGTTGACGATTTCCTATTCCACCAATGATATGGCGCTCTTTAATCTTTCGTGTGCGCAGTCGTTGAACGTGGCATTTGGAGATAACATTTATCTGCGATGCTGAGTCAAGGTGAGCTTTTGCCCACAGTTGGTATTCATTAGCATCAAAAACCTTCACTAAAGCTGTGTAAAGCAAGACCTTGGAGGGAATGGGATGACCATAGGCAACCAAAGAGGTGGAACAGTGGCTAAGTGTGATGGCTGGACCTGATAAAACGACCAAAGAGGTTGGCATAGAATTATGGTTTCGGGACAAGGGTTCCAATCCAGATATTGCGTTTGTTCGGAATAATGTAAACTTTGGATTGGTTTCAGAGCTTGAATCTGGTTTAGTTTGCGGCTACTATTTTGTTGATGTAGTTGTATGTGGATTTTGTAGTTTTTGGCCACAAACACGACATGCACTGAATAGACAGTATTTGACCTGATGATCAGAAGAAATACAATTGATGCATAGTGCCTTTCGTTTCACCAACTCGTATCTTTCTGAGACTGAATAGTTACAAAAAGCGTCACTGTTGAAGACAGAGTGCAATAGATGTTTGCAAATTGAACAGGATTTTGAATGGGTGCTTATAACCGAATGAACGTCGCTAAATTTTGTCTTTTGGGGACGATATAGGGTTGAAATTCGGAAACTTTCAGGTGAGATCGATTGGAGAGCCATAGCATGACTTCCTAGGAACTCGATGAGATGTTTGTATACCTTGGTCAACTTTTGGTGATTTCCTTTCTGCTGAATAATCCAAACTAGAGTAGATCATATGAGCTAACAGAACACTCCATACTTGAGTATCAATTCCCAATTTCTGGATCGTATTGAGATTGCGTTGACATCCATCGATCAACTATACTAGCTAATCATAGGATTCCCGTTTAATTGGTTCTATTGAGAAAAGAGAATCTAGATACGTTTTTACCACCAGCTTTTTGTTGCCAAATTGTTTCTGGAGTGCCGAAGTGATCTCGATTGTTTCAATAATACGCTCGGCTTCCTTTGTCAGAAACCCTAAAGGGTGTCCACGATGAAAATGCCACACTATGAAATTGCTCTAACTTTTTAACCATTGGGTAGAATTTAATGAAAATTTGGGTGGATTTAGCTCATAGTGCTTACATCCTGCATAGAATTTATATTCATAGTATTTACATCCTGCAAGTTTTAAAGTCCTGTGATCAAAACTCGCGGAAATGGAGTCGAAAGAACAGCTCGTGCGTGATAAAATCTTGCGCATTCATCACGAAGACAAGGATCTCTCGCATCGTTCCATCGCTAAAACGTTGGGAATCGCGAATTCCACGGTGTCGCGAGTGATTAAGCGGTTCGAGGAACGGTTGACCACCGATCGGAAGCCCAGAAGTGAAGGAAAAAGTATTCCGTACAACACCAAAAATCACAACCGCGTAGTTGGGGCCTTCAGCCGAAATCCGAACGCCTCCGTTCGGGATGTGGCTAAGCAGCAGCACCTAAGCCGAAGTTTTGTCCAGAAGGCCAAAACTAAGGCTGGGCTTCGAACGTTCAAGGTACAAAGGCCCCTAATCGCGACGAGAAGCAGAACAAGTCCGCCAAAACCCGTGCCAGGAAGTTGTACCTCAACATGCTGACGAAAGTTGAATGCTGCATGACGACGAAACATATGTGAAGGCTGACTTCAAACAGATCCCCGGCAACCTGTTTTTCACGGCCAAGGATAAGTTCAGCGTTCCGGAGCATGTCCGCACTCAGAAGATGTCCAAATTTGCGAAGAAATTCCTGGTTTGGCCAGCCATCTGCACGTGCGGGAAGCGGAGTGCACCTTTCGTGACCAGGACACGATGAACGGACAGGTGTACATAAAGAGTGCCTCCAGAAGCGGCTGCTTCCTCTCCTGAAGGCCCACAACGTCCCAACAATCTTCTGGCCGGATTTGGCCTCATGCCACTACTCAAGGACGTGCTGAAGTGGTATGCGGACAATAAGGTCAATTTCGTGCCGAAAATGTTCAACCCTCCCAACACTCCGGAGCTCCGCCCCATCGAGAAGTACTGGACGATTATGAAGCAGCACCTTCTTAAACGACCTAAGGTAGTGAAGACAGTCGAGGAACTGAAGAAAGTATGGGTTTACATGCAAAAAACGGTTGATTCACAGGTTGTGCAGAATCTTATGGCCGGGGTTAAGGCCAAGGTGTGGGCATTTGCGTATGGACTGTAAATAAAATACGAGTAAATTGGTAAAATGAAGTTTAATAGTTATTTCTCAATCCCTGAAAATTTGATGGCAATCGGATGAAAACTCGAATTTTGCGAATCAATTTTGTGTGTGGCAATTTCATCGTGGACACCCTTTACGAGATAGGAGAGTTTCTCAACGTCCGATAAATTAGGGTTTTAATCGATTGAGTTCAAAAAAATTTCTGCTTCTGACAAATTTCATCACAGAAACAATGTGTATTCAACAATATTCCTTGAATAGTGTAAAAGGTCACCGTCATTATTTGATAATTTTCTGATGTTTTAGGTCCAAGGTCCAAACTATCCATGAGTTAAGAACATAAGATCTACAGTTATAAAAGTAGCTTTTGGGCCATATAAGGTGACTTATGTATTCAAACGTATTCAATGAATCTTTTGGAAGGTCAACAGTCACTATTTCTGCTTCTCTCGGTTATTCAAAATACCCTGGCGTTCAGAACTTATTTTTTACAGTTGTAACAATAATTATTGGGTAATACAAAGTTAAAATAAATATTCAAACACATTCAATTAATATTATTAAAGGTCAGGAAACATTAACAACCAAAATGATATTTTCTGGGTCATCCAAACTATCCTTGAGATCAGAACATAGGACCTACAGTTGCAACAAAAACTTTTTGGGCTTTGCAAAGCTACGCGGTGTATTGAAACATGGTCATTGAATGTCTTGAAAGACCAACAGACATTATGAGATAATATTCTAGGTTATCCAAACTATTCTGGGATTCAAAATTTAAGATCTCCAGCTATAAGTGTATTTTCTGGACTAAACAAAGTAGCAATATGTATTTGACCAATCCAGGTGAGTCTTCTGGAAGGTAAACAGATATAATGAGATATCTTGAGATGTTCTAGGTTAACAAAACTGCCCTTGTGTTCAGAAATTTAGATCTACAGTCGTACCATTAGTTTTTCAGTTCAGGAAACGTGACAATATGCATTCAAACACATTCAGTGAATCTTCTGTAATTTCTTCAGTCATGATCAACACATCTTAGAATGTTCAAGTTCATAAAAACTTATCGGAGTTCAGAACTTAAGATACACTGTAGTAACCGTAGCCAAAACTACCTTAACTATTCAAACATACTCAATGAATATTCTGAAACAGCCACAGACATCATAGAATAATCTTGTTATTGGTCATTCAAAACATAAGGTCTTCAATCACAACAGTAGCTTTATGGGCTATACAAAGTTAAGCTAGTTTGTCTGGCATGAATATCCCAAAATTATCTCATAATGTCTTCCAGGGCATTCATCGAATATGTTTGAATATATATCATAACATTGTGAAGCGGATAAGGCTACTGCAACAACTGTGGATCTTATGTTCTGAGCTCCAGGACAGTTTGGATGACCTAGCACAACTAAAAGAAATCCTATTCTTTTCAATCAGCTCTATATAATTCGGCACCAATTTAATCAGAATACACCAAATAGCTTGTATAATAACGCTTTGAAAATTTTAGGCCTGAAAGGGTTGATTCAAAGAATATTGCATTCTACAACTTGAATGGCCTACATTGAATGGCGTAGTCCTACGTCATCATTCCGAACAACCCAATGCACAGTGGTCCAGAATGCGCATTTAGCTGGAAAGATACATTTTCAGCCGAAGTTTGAAGTTTTGGAGCAAAATGGTCTTCAACAAAGTTGTTTATAATAACAAGGCGCTTATTTTGGGAACTTAAACTAGGGTGGTGCTTATTATCAGAGAAATCGAAAATCTAACTTTTTGATTTGCAGAAATACAGGCATACATTATTGGGAACAATTGTAGAACAAATATTTTCAAGCAACTTAAAGGGTAAAATTCTTTCTGTAACTTTTGATATAACCAAATTAGAGCATTTCTCCCTACGTAACTTAGGGTGTCCCAATAAAAATCAATTATGTTGCTGTATCTTTTCTATTTTGAATTTTTCAGCAAAGATGTCTGCACATTGAATCTAGAACAATAAAAGTTACAACATTTGGTGTGCTTAAACTGGCTCTATCGTATGTCAAGCAAGTGTTATTATGGTTTTTGTAAAAAAAATAAGCCTTTTTCAAATGTTGGTTTTTCTAGTTGAGGCAAACCAAAAAAAAATTCTTAGCAGCATTAAATTAACATAACAATTAATGTATGTAAAACCAAAAATGGTGGTAACCATTAATTATACTGGTGGGGACCAGTATCGCATCGCTTCACGGTGTTTCTCTCCGAGGTCTCTACGTTGGAGACGACGAGAAAAAAACTTTAGTGATCGTCAGTCGGTGCGAATCAAAACAAACCCAAAAAAGGAGAGAGTTCCTCTCCCATGTGCGCATCGGTAAACAGAGTGCACACAATAGATCGCTAGAATAACTATACAAGCCACAGTGGTACATGAGCGTCTTCCAACCGGACATTTTTGCCTGTTGAAGTGGCGGACTTAGTCCGTGCTTCGACCTACCCCGCAGTGGGATGTTAGGCAAAAATGTCGTTGGTTCGAGTACCACTGTACACATGCCCTTTTCGCTCAATTTTCCTAAAACCATCTGTCATATTTCCGAGCCTGCCGCACACTAGCGGAACTATCAAAACTTTCTCTTCATATCTTTCATTCTAGCCAAAAACATTGTTGTTCACTCTTGGTGCCTCATGGTGATGAGCGAACATCTCCTTCTACATTAAAAAGGGTATTTGTTTCATATCATGTCTGAAAACTGGATAAAGTTAATTTTTTTAATTGAGTAATATACATTTTGGAAGAGCGTAATTTTATTAGTAAATCTGTAATTACTCGCTAACAGTAAAAGACATCGGCAAGATTTCTACGTCAAAACTTTTATTTTTTTAAATTTTAATAATCATCTGAAGACAACATTGTTGACAAAGTTGAAATAAAAAAGTTATAGCAAAAAACTTTTTTTTCTGTAATGACACTGAAAAATATGCTCTAATTCGGTTATATCAAAAGTTACAAAAAAAATATTGCCATTAAAATTGCTTGAAATTATTTATTTTACAACTTTTCTCAATAATGTATGCCTTTATATCAGCAAATAAAAAAGTCTAATTTTTGATTTCTCTGTAAACAAGGACCACCCTAGTTTCCATTCACACCAAAAGAAGCGACTTGTTATTGGAAACAATTTTGTAGAAGACAATTTCACTCCACAACTTCAAATTTCGGCTGAAAATGTATCTTTCAAGCTAAATTCGCATTCTGGACCACTGTGCAATGGGGTTGTTACTTGAAGTTTTTTTTAAATTCAATTCAATACATGAAACATAAAACAGGGTCAAAGCAACATTTTGAATTGTAGTTACATCTCACATGGGGCTCTTATTTATATCAATAGAACTTAAAGAATTGTTTTAGGTTGCTATAACTTAATTGAACTCATAATGAAATTTTCGAAGCCACAGTTCTATAATGATAACATATACCAATCGATTATTGCAGCTTAAATGAAGTAGGTCAGCTCCCATACTTCTTTTAAAAAAACCTCTTTTCAATCTTCAATATTTTCTACCACCCTCACGCTAAAATTTTATATTAAATATTTCTTAACCGAAGCTCCCCCATCCCGAGAAAAGTCCCACCTTTCATTATGCGCCCTTCGAAGAAAGGAAACTCGAGCCAAGCAAATTGATAGGAGCAAAGAGCACTCCCCATTTCGGGAAAGAATCCGATCTGTGGGGAGGGGGCTTGCGGGGAGGTAGTGATATAGCAACTTTTAAAATCGAATAAATCAATTTATTTCCTTCGTGCACTCGCTAACCACACAGAGAGCGGTTCCCTCCGGTGAAAAGATCCCTAATCGAACGCACAGACACAAAGGATTAGAGAGGCCTGCCCGAAAATGGGCTGAGACCAAAAATAGCGAAAATCTGCCAGTAACGGGAACCTTTAGCCTGGCTGCCACGACCTCCCCGAGGAAAATGAAAGATTGCATTGTGAGACCAAATGGAAGTGAGAAGTGAGAGGGGTCGGGGCTGGGGGCGAATTCGGAATTTATGACACGTCACGATAAGGCTGAATTATGTTTTTTATTCGTTTGCAGCTCAACCCGATCCCATGTGTTTGCCTCTGCACGTGCGATGAAAGGAGGGAAATTTAAAAGGATCTCGGCCGGTCGGTCCCCGGATGAGAATGCTTTGGGTTTTTCATTTGTGCTCCTAGGCAAGCACGGGGTCGAGGGGGTCGTAAAATGAAACTTAGCTTCTTTTATGAGGAATTACTATTTTTTTTGCTTTTAAAGAAATATGGGTGAGGAAAGATTTCTTTCATCGCGGTGAAAATTAAACTGAGTCGTTTTGGGATACTGGGAAGGTAGTGCGGAAACGTTATTATTTTCACTGAATGGAGTCAATTTTTTCTCGGACTGGGTTACACACTGAGTAAGTCGTTCAAACATAAGTTTGAATGTTTGAGAAGTGAATTCTTACTTTCTCGAACCGAAGCTAACGTCTTTAATCCACCAACCCACCAGGGCAGATAAACTTTAACAATATCGTTACGCCTTCTGCTGCTGGTCCCATTCCGGGGTCTCCATAAGTCTCGCGTGTCCCCCGCCGAAGCACATTGATGCCACAGTTGTCGGATCGAATCACGTCGTAAAATGCTAGGATATACGCGATTCAGGCGGATTCCACCGGCGGAGGATGCATGGCAGCTCCGAACGACTGTTACGACTAGCCGCTTTACGACGGGGAGTAATGTTTTTACGACCGCCCGTTCTTCACCCTGCCCTCCCGCGCCAAGTACCTATGGAAAATTATGGTTATGAGTGTGTCTTGCGTGAACCAAACGATCGATTAGTTTTCGTCTACGGTGTCGGTTAAAGAGCTTAATTGGAGGTCGAGATGTTCACAATTCTTTTCCAACGACGGCGACGACTTTCGACCACTCAGTCTAATTGATTTCGAGAGCCTCATCAATTTTATGGCACCCGAAAGGGACATTTTTTACGACAGGTTCACGTTCCGTCAATTTCGGACACTCTCGTTTGATGGCGATGGCCGAGACGTGAAAGGATCCGATTTTGGGGCGATATAAAACAACGGAAAGACACGTCAAAAAGCGGACCAAGCACGTAGGACGATCCGTGCGTGTGATGGAATGGGGCACCTTTCACCGAAGGACCGTCATTTTCGGATGGGATTCAATTGCCAAATGGAACTGGCAACTGACATTTGCTTCGGGCGTTATTTTTCAAATTCACTTCGGTATTTTAGCGGGTCAGAAGGTTCTACACTCTACATTAGTTATCAATCGATATCCATTACAGTTCTTCGGAAAATTACTGAAAGACCATAAGCACCGTCTTTTATTAATATCATGAAGTTGTATGAAAAGACTGAAAAGATTCAACTGATCATCGTTATTCATGAACTAGGAGCGATCCTAGGTACAAAACGAAACCGGCTATGGAGGTGGTCATTTGTGCATTGTTGGCTTCACTATATGTGGAGGAAGCCATGTCTCTCCGCGTGGGGTTTCTACCCGAGCAGTAGTACGTTGATTCCAAACGAAGCATAGTTCTCAGTTTAACATCATCGCAATGATTCATCGATTTCAACCCATCTCCATAACAACAGCAAGCAAACGGTGTGTTGGTTGACCGATCAATCAAAGTTGTTGACGCCACCGGTTAAGTATAATTGAATAGCTCTTCACACCCAGTGAACTGTTGTGAAATTTTGCCTCGCAGCGTGTGCGTCTGTGTCTCCATGCAGAGGGGAGATACGAAGATAGTTAAATAAGGCGGTATTGTTACCAGTAGGTATATTTTTTTTTCCTTCTGCGAGGTAGACCACGCTCCTGAACTGACTCGTATCGCAATTTCGCTCGTCATTTTATTCGCGAACTAATCTTTAAAATTGGAATGGTTATGTGAGGAACTGTGAAACCCTAGAATAGGTTTTTGTGACGGTCATCAAAGTGAACCGCAGTCAATTCATTATGATAAATATTTTGACATAATGATCGTCACTGTATGTCCCTCCCAAAAGCTGTCTCAAACAACAGCACGGACTCAGCTAATTTTCTGTATAAGATCTTAACTAACTCAATAAATTAATATTTAATATTAGATTTGAGTTAAATACATCAGTTCTCAGAAAAAAACAGGTGGTTGTACAAGGAGATTCTGGGGTAATTATAATGTGAGTTTTTGTAAATAAGAGTTGTATGTCGTTTTGAGAAAGCTGTTATACAAAGTGTGCTATAAAATAAATATACACGAAAATGAATTTCTCTCTCTCTCGCGAAGGGCTCTCATACATATAGAGGGTTTGAGCTGTTTAATGGAATATCTGTAACTAGAAATGAGAAGAAACATTAGTACTTTTCATTTAATTACAACTACCTTTGCTTATCTTAAAAGATACGCGTATTTGGTCTACAATCTGCAGACTTCTTCAGTGTCTCGTACTAATAACTCGACTTAGTCTATCTACTCGTATCTGTCAAGATAAGCATAGGTAGTTGGAATTAAATTGAAAATACTAATTTTTCTTCTCTTTTCTAGTTACAAAATGTGTACTTCTCGGGTAGGCAGCATGTTCTGATAGAAAAATGAACCCCTTTTTTGTCAAGAATGGGGGATGTTTGAGTTACTCTCAAAGCTACATTATGCACAAGATGTTAATTTGAGGTTATGAGAAGATACAGGCAGGTGTACTATTTTGTTTTTTTTTGTTGGTTTTTATCGGTAAAGTAGAGTAATAAAACAGCTTTTTGTGCGTAACGCGTTTCAGCTTACTTCTCTTTAGCCATCATCAGTCGCCTATTTATTATTTTAATTCAACTTTTCAGAATATACGCCACTTACAGATTGCTGGTTGTTACCTAACTACTTGTTACGTCAAAACTATACTGGGGATACCGTGTAGTTTTAAGATAAATGTTTTGTCTATAAAATGCTTTTACACAGAAAGAACAACCGTGATAGAAACAAAAGATCCGAGGGCTAAATTCAAAACATGCCCCTCCATTGTATTTTGCAGAAATTACACTAAAATAAAATATTTTAACAAAACCAGAACGCGGCAGTTCTATCAAATGTTCACATTTATTAAGTTGCAAGCATAGCAATGCTTACAGTGGGTATTGCAGTATTGAAATTAAATCTGCTATGCGTTTTGGTTAACACGATGCAGTGTGCGTAAGGATGAGAAAAATTTAGTCGGTCAGCTCCGAGCAACTTTTTTATTTCATTTTGGGTCCTATATAGTAGCTGTGTGCGGATTCACGTCGGGTTTGTATGGGATTTGATGTGGGAGGGCTTACTTATACACACACACAAATCTTTAGAAGACAACCAATAACATTTCGCAGGTCACTGTTATTTTATATAGGAAATTCAACAAGAAAAATATCTTCGAAGACCGCAAAGCGATCTGACGCTTTTGGGAGGAATCTTTGGGATACTTATTCATAAACTGTTAGCAAAGGGGAGTTGGCATTCCCACTCTCACCATCCAGAGTGCTTCAATCGGGTGCCCTGATGGTCCCTTCTATTCCCATGAAATATTTATATAATAGTGTATATATTTATGAAAATTGAAAATACTACAAGCATTCGTAACTATTATGTATGATCTTCTTTCGTCGATTGATCCTGAAATGCAAGAAATGTTGTAAATGGTTAATACTCTACTTCTTTGGGTCCACACTCATGCACGGTTTTGTTTGTTTTCAGCGATAGCAGCAATTCACCAAAAACGTGATTTGAGGTCTCCTGAAAAGTTTGTTAAATCCATTGAAATTCTTACAGAACTAACATTTATACATTTTAATTAACTCTTGCCATGGTAACTATTTTCAGCTTGATGTTGATTTTATAACAACAATCCACTTATGTTTTTGCTGACCCAATTGTTATTGCTCCTGAGCTAGGAGTTGCTTTTCAAACAGGGAAGATTCAATTGAAAGGGAGTTAAAGACAAGGAGACATAAAAAACAATAAGTAATGTTTAAATTATCTATGAAGCAAAATCAATTAAACAAGATCATCATATATAATGATATTGTGAGTTATGACACAATAATGAAAAAAATTGAACTGTAAAATCAGACACCAGCCAAACGGCAAACCGCACTGCACGAATTAGATCAGCTCAGATTTAGTAAAATGTCCATTCGCAAACCGGAAATGAAAAATACATTTAGTAATAAGACAAAAGCCTACCACAGATTCATTTGCAGCTTCTTGTATTCAAAGCACTAGACACTCCTAAATCAGAAGAGGAGAAGAAAGGATCAGAATAATAGTTGGACATATAAGACATAATAATTAAAAGTTTATATAACATATAAGGTAAAAATTATGAAATTATTTCAATGCTAATATATAAAACACGAAAACACAAATAATGATAAAAATGATAAGGATGATAATGAAGATTAACAATGTCATATAAGATAATATATATATGGTGGAGGGATATTATAAAATTTACTAAAAATTACATGTGCAATGTAATGTCGGTCGCACCCTCCTTCGAAGTCACTCACCAGTCAGTCAACTCACCATTTGAAGCCCGCCACGATCCGTGAGGCGGTGACATATAAAAAGTTTCATCGGAACATGCTTTTCGACGGCTCAAACTTCATGATTTTGCATGAATAGTCTACTTATACCCTTGAAATACACCAATGACTATGTTGGCCATTCTTGGACCATCCAGATGCCCCTAGGGACCCTTTAAGAGGAGGCAAATACGTATTTTCACCGAAACATGCCTTTCGACGGCACAAACTTCATGATTTTTGTTGAGTAGTTTATTTCTTGAAATGAAGCAATGACCACACTGGAAATTTCGAGTCAACCTGGATACCCCGGAAGATCCCTGAGGAGGGGACAAAAATGTATTTTCGCTGAAACGTTCCTTTCGACGGCTCAAACTTCATGATTTTTCAAGAACAGTGTACTTCTAGCCAATCAACCATCTTGGCCATTCCAGGACAACCTGGAGGCCCCTAGGGAACCATTAAGTATGAGACCCATGACATTTGCCTTTATTTACGGAGGAACTAGGATCTGTACAAGATCAATCCTCATGATGTCGATTTTCGATTTTTTAAATTAATCCTAATAAAATTCAGAAGAATTATCTTTTATGATGATCATTTCGAGCTTCGTAAAATGAATCACAATTTAAACGTTAGTAAAATAAAATGGAAGAAAGAGTGGTTAATTTGGCTATCATATCGCAATAAAACAATGAAGAGTGAAGCGAGGCTGAAGGTGCCAACTTGTTTTTAACCATTGTAGTGGCTATGTTTGTGGCAAAAATGTAAATATGCTGTGATAATTTGAAGGCTCGGCGACAACTTCATGGTTCACTATTGCTTAGCCGTGTTGAAACCGAATGATTTGATTTTTTTTTTACATGACTAGTATCTGTGTGAAACTATTCATGAACAGAATTTGAAGTTATTTGGTTCTTGTACCTCTGAGTAATAGCGGTTGGTGATGAGAATTGGTAACGCACCCTATATGGGTTGAATCAGATGATTAAAAATGATCCAATTGACATAGCTATCTTAATTTCATTTTAACTCATACATGAGCAGTGGCTGAGCAAGGTCGGATGAGGTGGGGTGGTCCACCCCGGTTGCTATCCAGAAAGTTCAGGAAGCGAATGTTTATTCACTTGGCCGCCTCCATGTATACATTCAACTGAATTTATTGAATTTTCGAACCAACTTAGCGAATGATTAAAACAGCATTTGTTGGACATAGAAAAGATATTAAATGTGAAATTGGCATGGTTTCCTTTGTCAATGAATTGTACTATAGCTGTGCTATCTGATGTATATAAAGAGAATGCTGGATTTGTAAGAAAATAATGAGATATTTCATGTAAATTTAAGCCAGATAACGCCTGAATCTAGCATGTTGTATGAAAGATTGCAAACATTGTCGTATGGCGCATAAAAGATTGCAAACAATTTCGTTGTTTGCGCCTCCTTTTGCTTGGAATTAAACGAGAGGAAATTTTACGCGCTTGTTAATTTTTTTTTGTGCAGGGAAGCCAGGTTGTCTCAGAATGGCCAGTTTGTTAATTCTTCCTTTTCAATATCATGAAGTTTGAGCCGTCGAATGGCCAATATTTCAGTAAAAATATGTATTTGTCTCCCATTAAATGGTTCCTCCGAGGTACCCAGATTATTCAGGAATGGCCAATATGTTCATTGGTGCATTTCAAGGCTAGAAGTAGACTATTCATGCAAAATCATGAAGATTGAGCCGTCGAAAAGCAAAAATTTAGGGTTCATTGCAAAACCTTGAATTTCTATGATATAGGAAAAGTCAAGAGAATTCAAACGTCTAGATACTTATTCTAGAAAGTTATAGCATTTTTGAAATCCATTCCGGGTCATATTGACCCCTACACCTAAAGATGGTTAATATACGCTTTTTTGCAGCAATTCCCTTGCGGTGTAAAGCCAAATAGAAGAAAAATTAGTGTTATTCTTTACAGTGAATATAGCAGGAATGCAACTTAAATTTAACTAAAAACATCCCAAAACTTTAATGAGTTCAAGTAACAATGCACTATGGTCCAGATCACGAATTTACGAGGAAAAATGCTCTCAGCGCCTAAACTTGAAACTTAACAGCAAAGTGATGTTCTACAACATGGTTGGTATAATCAAGGCCCATATTTTTATGTTGATTAAAATAGGGTGGTCCTCATTTTCACGAAAATACAAAAACTAACTTTTTTGTTTTCAGAAATATACGTTTACACTCTTTAGCAAAGTAGTAGCGCAGATAATTTCGTGGAATTTTCATATATAAATTTTTTATAGCCTAAAACTTGGCCGATTTAGAGCAATGTTTCCCTCGTCAAATTAAGGTGTACCATAAAAATACTTCCTAACTTCCTTCCTGTCCTAACTTTTTTATTTAAATTTTTATCGTTAAGTTGTGTTCAGACAAGAATAACTGTAGAACTTTTAAAGGCGCGTGTTTTGATATATTAACTTTTTAGCTAGCTTCAATCAACCAATAGTTATTGAAATTTTTCTTCTAAAACCATCCCAGATTCAAATGTAATTTTCTCAAGATACAGGAATAACTTCTTTCTAGTTTTCACATATGTTGAAAAATATAAATTGGCCTTTCAAATGACGTCTTAATTTTTTTTTGTGTTTGCCCCAATCATAAAAATCAACATTTGAAGAGGGCGTATTTTATTTAGAAAAACTTCAATAACTTTGTATACCAAAATACGCGTCTTTAAAATCACTAAAACTCGTCCGAACACAACTCAACGGTGAGAATTGATATAAAAAAGGAAGGGTAAAAAAAAACATTTTTTTTTAGAGTACACCCTAATTTGATGAAGGCAAATTGCTCTAAATCGGGGAAAATTGCTCTAAATCGGCCAAGTTTTAGGCTACAAAAAAAATTATATATGAAAATTCCATGAAATTTTCTGCGCTACAACTTTGCTAAAGAGCGTAAACGTCTATTTCTGCAAACAAAAAAGTTAGTTTTTGTATTTTCGTGAAAATGAGGACCATCCTAATTTTAATTAACATAAAAAAATGGGCCTTGATAATACAAACCATGTTGTAAAACATCACTCTGCTGTAAAAATTCAAGTTTAGGCGCTGGGAGCATGTTTCCTCGTAAATTCGTGATCTGGACCATAGTGCAATGTTCTAAAACCATCCTTAAAACTATGATAGTTCTTCCCTGGACAAGATTTTCAACTCACCAAATCCGAAT
>JASCZW010004259.1:0-41224 GCA_034211315.2 Aedes japonicus | reverse complement strand
CGCAACATATGATCGACCAGTGATCTACCTTGAAAACTTTCATTGGCCACGTTGTGTATGATGTGTAGAATATTTGCTGCCCGGCTCCTTAAGGGCAATAAAAACCATATCATTCGAACAATGGACCCGACGGCGAGTAATTGTACTCATAGCACACGTATAGCAATATACTGGCATTCACTTTCTCTGCATTCCTTCTCCCGAACACGCCCTTCTTATCCTTATGTTAGCATATCGCAATGGTTCTGCTGCCGGTGAATAGCACAGAAAAGAGTTCAATGTTTGGGAAGGACACATGTTTACAATTGTAATTAAAGACGTTCCATAACGACAGCAAAGGGAGACGAACTGTGGGGCGAAGGGAATTTTTGCTTTGTTTTCCACGGCTGTGTTGTTTGGAGCTGTAAAAACCGACGAAACCGGCAGAGAAGAACAGCAGAAGGAAGGAGAAAAAGAGTAAACTTCGAAGATATATGCAAACTTGTTGTTCGCTTACTGCTCCGGTTGTCGAGGAGCTTTGCTTCAGAATGGCAATAAAATAATAAAAAAATAATCGAGGAGGCCGTGGAATCGTCGATGTCTTTTACTGGATTTTTTTTCGTAGACTGAAGAAACATCAGCGCAGGAGTCTGTTTGCAGCAGTCACCATGGTTGAGTGCATGTGACGTGTGACGTATACTGCGGCGAACGATTGTTTTCAGTTTGAAGCATATCATTACTTAAGACGCAAAAGTCGGTGGTTTCTTTTTGGGGTGAGGATTTATTAAATGAGATTTTGTATTTTGGCATAAACACAGATTTTTTCGTACTGTGCAAATGTAGTAATGAAGAAATCGAATAATAAATAGGGTTATGAGATGTTATGTCAGCCCATCTCCTTAATTCGGCATATGTACCGATTATCTCATAAATTCAGTCAATATTAACAAACTTATGATGATCGCATGATGGTTTTTCAATCAATTAAGATATTTTTCTTTGATTTAAAGCGATACATTTTCATGCGATTCTCGATTCCTTTAACTTTTTGGGCGCCATGACTTCTCTGGTTAAGCTGAACAGATTTCCATCACTAGTTTCAAATGACAAAAATGTGGCACAATTGACCCATTGCATCTTGTAATAGATCCAAAATATACAGAAAAGAGTCATACTGTATTAAAAAAACAGTCATAAAAGAAACCAGAATGGTTTCACAAGAAAACCGGAGACTCAATTCAAGGGACATATTTTATACTATGTTCCTATGAGGTAGACTATACCTACTATGTATACTATGAGGGACATATTTTATACCATCTTACCTGTCTTTCTATGCCACGATAGTACGTACTATCAAAACGTACGTTCTATCGAATCACAATATTTTTTTTAATTATTTTTTAAATTGCTTCAAACACCAATCAAATCAGCTCGATGAGAGCGGAAAATGTATGTTTGTGTGTTTGTGAGGGGTTCCGTAATGTCATAAGCCTATTTCTCAGCAATTACAGGACCGAATTCAACGCAACAATCGCCAAATGAGTGGTTTTTCTATTCTCAGAACGCAATTGAAAACGTTTTGGAATCGATGAATTGGTCCTGAGAATATCGCCAGAACATGAGTGACACGAAACATTTCAAACCCACCATGCAAAAACCTCAAATCAAATTTGGATACGTCCTTTGAATTGACGGAATGAGCCATCAGTTTAAGACCACATTGGTTACTCCCAGTCATATTACGGTCACTCCCGGAGAAGTAACCAGTTTTTGACTGGACAAAACTATTTCATGTACCACATAAAATCACATCAGCATTCGAAAACAAGATCAATGATAACCAAAATGAGTGGCCAGGATCAAATAAAACACTTTTTGCCATGTTTCGGGTACCGTATTGGAAACATCTCGATTCTCTTGTATTGCAAGTTCTTGTTAAGGGCCAACAAAACCATACAATACATGAAATCAAAAGGGCTAGATCTAACCACAGATGGATAAATCCAGGTTTATTTTCTAGGATACATAAAATATATGTCTGAAGTTGTTATCGTTTATTTAAAGTTTTTAAAAACATAATTCATTTTCTCGGATAGGGTAAATAAAATCAATGCACACGGCCAACCTTTTCAAAAACGTAATTCAATCCGCTTATTGCTACTTCATGGGAAACTGTTAAATTTTATTTCCGTTAGCAGTATCGTCAAAAAATACTCATATTTTCTTCGATTATTTTGGAATCATTTCCGGTGTATGTGCTGTTGTCTTTATCAGATCTAAGAGCACCCTCCACAAGATCGTCATCCTTCAGAAATTATAAATTTTCGTTTTCTTCTTCCTGAGTTTGAGGCTCGAGAATTTTCTGAGAAATGCTCCGCAATGTATCCTTAAGTAGAGATAATGTCAGGTCATCTTCATCATCGCTATTCACCGGATTATACAGCATGTTCCAGGATTTTCTTATTGCATCCCCTGGAACGCAAACCCATGCGTGAGCCATCCAGAAAATGACATCTTTAATGGTGATATTTTTTACATTTTCGTGAAACTCTTCAATTCGGCCCATCATCTCTTGCATAAGAGTTTTTCGATAGTGTGCTCTGACCATTTCAATTAAATTCTGGTCCATGGATTAACAACAGCTATTGCGTTTGGAGGTAAAAATTCGGTTCAGATTTTTCCATCTACGGTTTGTAATACTCTGCCATTGAAATGAGCAGAACAGTTATCAAGAACTAGGTAGATTCTTCCAAAAATCTGGTGACGCGAGGCACAAATTACTCAAAAAACCACTGTTCAAACAAAACCCTTGTCATCAAGCATTCTTCAAATCCGAGTGATAGAAAGGAAGTTGCCAAACATACGTCAGTGCCCTTGGATTTTTAGGTTTACCAATCAGCATTAATACAAGCTTAAATGACCCATCCATGTTGGAGCATGGCATATAGGTAACTCGTTCTTTTGATACCTTCCATCCCAGAGCGCAGGAAGCATCTTTATCGACGAAAGTGGTAACTGGAGTGTTCTTTAGGTTCCGTCCACTTTCATCCGCGTTGAAAATCTGGCATGGCGACAGTTGCACATCTCGAATTTTTTTTTCGGAAATTTATTGACGTAATCTTCAACAGCCGACAACATTGCTCGACAGGTTTTCTCCAGTGTTTTTCTACACACGAATGTCATGTCTCTTGGTCAACTTCTGAATTTACCCATGACTGCCAAATTCTCCTTCCCCAACAGTTTTGTCGAAAAACACCTTAGCATGATCCTGCAACATTTTCTGACTTACAGGAACATGATGTTGACGTTTCTGCAGAAACCAAATGAGAGGAGCTTCGTCGACCTTTGGGTACAATGGCGTATTGAAGCGTTTCCGATTTTTATATTTTTAGATTTTGAGATTTTGAGATTTTGAGATTTTGAGATTTTGAGATTTTGAGATTTTGAGATTTTAAGATTTTGGATTTTGAGATTTTGAGATTTTGAGATTTTTGAGATTTTGAGATTTTGAGATTTTTGAGATTTTGAGATTTTGAGATTTTGAGATTTTGAGATTTTGAGATTTTGAGATTTTAAATTTTGAGATTTTGAGATTTTTAAATTTTGAGATTTTTAAATTTTAAGATTTTTAGATTTTTAGATTTTTAGATTTTTAGATTTTTAGATTTTTAGATTTTTAGATTTTTAGATTTTTAAATATTTAGATTTTAAGATTTGTAGATATTTAGATTTTTAGATTTTTAGATTTTTAGATTTTTAGATTTTTAAATTTTTATTTTTTTTTTATTTTTATATTGTTGCTCCGGAAGTAATTCTGCCATCTTTATCCAGTTCACATGAGTACGAATTTACGGACTTGGTGATAGAGCGGATGTCAGCCCTACATTTCATTCGCAAATATTTCACTGATACAAACCGACGTTATTGAATTTCGGATTGATAGGCAGCAACAATTTCTGTGATTTTCTACAGAGGCTTCGAAGTATCCATGTTTGCCGGCCACGAGCACTCCGAGCGAAAGGGTATTTAATGTAGCGGGATTAACAATATTGTCTAGAAGATCTTCAATATATTCGGTAAATGTTAATAAAAGGATTTTCGTACACCAAAATTACGATATATGCAGAGCTTCTCTTGGCAATTGAACTCTGAACGCTGAAAAAACAGTTATAACAACACAAATACTTTTTCGTTGCTAGCTCGAGGTTAATGGGTCACATTATAGTTTGGAAGGGGCTAGGTAGGTAGCTTATTTCAGGTATCAGTTGCTGTTCATGGTTGCGACATCTACCAAACCGTCGGTCACTGTAGTCCCTTTCAGGAACTAAGCCGCAGATGGGTGACCTCAGCTTGCTGAACAGGTACAAGTAGCACGGAAACAAAGGGATAATATAACTGGGGCACAATAGCAGTGAATTTACTAGAGTGGAAGGAACGGAGGTGATGACGTTACACTCTTAGATCAGACTAACAAAGGAATTCGTATATCGCTTGAATGTAGGGAAGGTCACGCATTCCCAAAACATCTCTCACCTCGCGGAAAGGTTGTCTACCTCAGGCCACTAGGGTATCCAATAGTCGTGCTCTGGAGGCATCATTATCCGGGCAATGCCAAACTGTCCCTATGACTTGTTGTGAACAAATTCTATGAAGTCTCATATCTTGTACACACACATACAGATACACACATACATACACATACATCGACCTGAGTCATATAATACTATGGATATCCGGGCCTTCTATCAAAATATAAGACTTGGAGTGATCTTATAGTCTCTAAAGTGCACGAGAAACCCAAAGAGTTAAAAGGGCTAAGCATAACGAAATGTTGAGGGGATAATTTATGCCCGCACCAATCTACGCCGCCACCGATTGTTCCAAAATGGCTTTGCACAATCTAGGAGAGATCTTGTCGGTAAAATTGTTATTTCTGAGGTCCACCATTCTGTCCTTGCTCATCTGATCTATCACTGGAACCTGTTGCCCCCGAGCCTGGGAGATCGCTGGCTCGATGCTCGGTAGCTGCCCATTCTTTTGAAGCCTTTCTAAAAAGATGCGATCTCTCGCAACTCTTCAGAAATGCTCCGTATCGCCATCCTGTAGCTCGCAGAACTCCTCGGCAGTGGTAATGCCGTGGCTGACGAATATTATGATGAAGAAATCGGCCAGCTCTGCACGGTCCAAACATCGTTTTCAAAATCCACTTCTGGAGCCCAGAAGTGGATTGTAAAGCTTCTGCTCGTCGCCAATTTCAGATGCTGCTGCAGGCAGCAGAGGTCCATCCAAAGTTAAATATTCATTTTGATCCACACTAATGCAAATGTTAAAATTCAGTTTCGTGTTATTTAGTTTTAATTTAGCAAATTGATAAATACCTATAATAAAAAAACAAAATAATTTACTTACTTGTCAAAGCGGAGACGGAGCTGGACGGAACTGATCGACGGCGATGGCGATTGACGAAATCTGGCAAATGGAAATAGTAACGCTGAATCATGTTACTGGTCATTTTGGTCTTGCATTCATGCTTCATAGTCATAATCTCATTATTCATAGTCATTTTTTGTTTGTTTGTTTGTTTATTTACGACACTTTACACATAAGTGGGCATTCGTGTCGGAAAAGCGGAGTTTTGAGATACCGAGTGGTTTTGGGAAACTCTCATTTCTTCTTCTCTTATTCATCACTGTCTTCTTCTTCTTCTTCTTCAATATCATCGGTGAATATGTAGCGACCAATCCGGTGTCAGAAGCTGGAGCAGGTTCTGGACGGTTATTTCTCCGGGTATAACAATTGTTGGCAGATCGGCTGGGGAAACTGTTGGCAGTGACCAGGGAAGATCACCGAGACAGTACCTGATTGTGAGAACCGGGTACTAACCACCAGTGTCCCACAGTGCCAGCTGGTGCCGACGCCGCTACACATTGTTTCCACATCTACCGGCAACAGTCGGCACTTGGTCAATCCTTTTCTGTAGTTCTGTCGACAACACCGCTTTGGTAGGATGGGTAGTGTTCGCTAGTGTACAAAGGCGGCTAGGACGTAGGAGGGCTCCCCCCCTGCAGTCTATCCCAATTTTCTGTAGTCGTGAAGTGCACTGCGTTCTTCTCAAAGTTGTTTGAGCAGCCCAGTTTGGTGCAGGAAATCGTATTCTCGTATTATCTTCGCTATTATTACGGGCATCTGGTAAAGGCTGGTACAGCGGACGTCTTTTTCTTGGCGTTCTGTCACGTACTTTAGACAGTGGAGAATAACGTGCCGCACGTTGATTTAGGTTCCGCAGTACTCGCAGATGGGTGGTGTGTCCTGTTAACGCACGTTGATCGGCTGAAATGGCCTGGTCTATCCATCTGCGCGTGCCGTACTTCACTTCCCTCAATTTTACGTTTCTAGCTTCGTACTACTGTTGGTCCCATCGACTTCATATCGCTTGTTTCACTGCTCGCAGTGCATCTTCACCCGGAATAGGCATATCTACAACGGATTGTTGTCTAGCCTCATTCGCTAGTCGATCAGCCTGAGTGTTTACGTTGTTCCAAGATTGTCTCGGGATTCATCAGAAGCGAACGAGTTTGTTACGCTCAAACTTTTCAATTTCTCGAATCCACAGGTGGTTCGACCATCCTGATTCTATGGCCAGAAGACAACTGACTGAATCCGTTAAAATAACAAATTTCGGCACTGACGGTTGGTATCGAAACCGCTCGCTTTATGGCGTTCGCCTTTGCCGAGAAAAACGCTGCATGTTTTCGGAAGGCTGAACAAATCTGCGAGGCCAGTCGTGCAAAATGCGGCTCCAACGGTGTCTTCACTTTCGAACCGTCGGTGTAGATCACCGTTGACTTGTGGAACCTGGTCGCAAGCAGCTATTGGATGACTGGACGGACTCTATCCGGTGGATCATCGGCTCGTACACTTCGCTATACGTCCCATACTATCGATGGTTTACGTGCGTGCCAGACTCGATCGCTCTGTCTCGACAGCGAGAAGTTCGGTACCCGTCACTTCAAGTACACGGTTAGAAGATCGCCAAATCAGTGGGAGGGTGCTGGAGGTTCGACTTTTAGCTAGGATCCGCATAGCCGTTCGTGCTACAGATTGAACTGCTAGGGGAGTGTTCCAGCTTCGGCCATAACCGAGATGATTGGGCTGGTCACAAACGCTCGAGAAGCGTACCGTACCATTTTGTTGGACGCTAGGGCTAGGGTCTGCAGGGTTTCCGGTTCTGCTCGGCTCACTAGTCCAATACCGAACGTCAGCTTCGCAATTGCTTGCGCTGAACCCACCTGCAGCAGGGTTGCTCGATTGCCAAGCGGGAGTTTCGCTCCGATCATCTGCAGAATCCGTAATCGAGACACGCATGCTTTTTTCACCGCTTTGCAGTGTGGCTTGAACACCAACGTTCGGTCTAGCGGATCCTCAGACTGTTGGTCTTCGGGACGGGGATTTGATCGATGGTGATCTCTCGACGCGTATTAAGGCTGCGGTAGAATGTCGCGGATTTGGCGTACCCCACGCTTTTTGCCCACTTGACAACAGCTTTGACAGCGGCCTGTAGTTTTTGTAGTTAACAAAAGCATGTCGATTCCGACGGGCAGCACATGGAAGATTGGCTGCATGGCAACGAGGATTAGTGTCACGGACAATACGGTACCGTCATTCTCCAGCGGATACTCACGAGACTTGTGTCCACCTATGGACACCTGGAACGTGCGTTCTGAGAGGAAACTCTGCAGTAGATTCAGCATCCGACCACGAATTCGCAAAGACTTTAGCGTTCGCAACATGCCGTGTCGCCAGGTGGTGTCGTATGCCTTCGACAGAACCAGAGATGCTATCAGGCAGTGCTCGTTGGCAGTTGGCAACGACCGTTCATGCTCGGCAAAGTACGTGTCGGTGGCGTGACCTGCACGAAAAGCGTGATGTTGCTAGCCGTCGAATATTGCTGGTGAGCGATATTGGTCGAAAGGCATTCGGTCCGGATTCGTGGCGGTTTGGCTTCGGTATTGGACGCCAGCTGGCGGAAGACTCGTCACTGCGCCAGATATCGATTAGCAGCTTGAGGAGTGTCGTTTAAACAGATAGAGGAAGGCGTTGCAGCAGAGAATACCCGATCGAATCTGGGCCTGCTGAGGCGTCTCGCCCGTTGTAAGGGGCCAACAGAAGTTTGTTCATAAGGATGTCGATGTTATACTCATCATCGTTGTTGTGCTAGAAATCTATGGACCCTCGTTCAACTGCCGCTTTAAACATCTGGAATGATGGAGGGTAGCTGAAAGTCGCCGACCTTTCGCAGTAAGCATTCTCCAGTTCTTTTCCCATTTCTTCGGGGTCGTCCGCGAAGCCTTCCGCTCGCTTGAGGATTACCGGGCGCTGTAGCCGGTAGCTGCCATACAGGGTGCGGTAGAAAATAATGCGAAAATTAGTTCTATTTCTTTCAAATCCCATTTGCAACTAATTTAAGCAATAATATTAACATTTTCGAGTGCAGTTATCTTTATAAAGTCCTTTGAAACAAATTTATTGAATGCGTCCTCCATTATTATTAATAATTCTTTTGGTCCCATGATTTTCAAATCATAAAATCGAGATCAGATTTGTTTCCGTGTATGTTAATTTCATCCCTTTGATGTATTTTTTCATCACTAGGGCACTCTGCTATGTTTTTATCATTGTTTCCGATGACTACCAAACAAGGAAAATGTATCTGCATCATGACTTTCAAAGTTTAAAACCCGTTAGAAGTAAGGCAGTCATTTTAGTTTTTGACGGGCCATAGACCTCCTACTCTTACGCAAAGGAAATTACCCAGATCTCAATCTGCATACCTTTCAAGACTTAGTTTTTTAGGAAAAGATCATCCAAACGTTTCAAAATTCTCCTCCTTCAATTTCCACCGTCAATAATAATCTCGGTCACTTTTCCCCGATACATTTAAACCCGACACCGCCGGACACCATTTCGTGACGGATATAATTTTCAAGCCAGCTGGAGGGTTTCGGTCACTCGGCGGCGTCTGTGCTCTTCCCGTCTAGAAGTGATAAAAAGAAACTCCCCCGTCAAGGTCAGCCAAGCAAAAAGAAGAAGAAAAAACCCTGAACAATAAAAGGACTTGAAGAAGATTTTCCAACGATTTTTTCCCTCCCTTGCACTGTTTTTTTTTCTCTTCCTTCTCGCGCTTTATGAAGATGGTCAGTTTCACACCAAGTTTTCTTTTTTATGTTACGACATTCGCGGCTTTTCCGTCTCAGTCGATGAAAATGGGCGCGGTGGCGTCTTCTCCTGCGGACTCACGCTGTGCAGATCGATATTCTTTGAGATTTCGCTTTGGTTCATTCAAGAATTTTTTTTCCCTCCAACGCTGCCAACGAAGTGATGTCACAAGGAAAACTTTCAATTTCTAAAATTTCCTTTTCTTCCTTCTGCTCGAGGAAAAGAACAACGAAGCGTAATAATTTATGGCGCTCTCGGTGCAGCACGCTGGGCTCCAGTGCAGTTGGGTGTTGGTGAGCGTTCGGTTTGCTGGCTTCGGGCTACCAATTCGAGAGGGAAATCTATCTAACGAGATAAATTTTAATGGCGCACCGGATTAAGTGAGTTTTAATTTAATTACAGAATGCGGTGAAACATTCATGTGCGGGGCGCGTACAGTCGAACATCCCGATAGCACGGGCCGATACGCGTCGAGGGTGTGAGTGGGTATTAAAACTAAGGCAAGATTAATTATTTTACTAAATTTTCCACCTAACGTCGTCGGTCGGTTGGTCGGATGGCCACCTGATGGCTCTTGATGGCGGTTGGTAGGGTAGGAGCTCTGGTTCTAACCCGATGGATGCATTTAATCGACTTTCGACGAGGCTACCTTCGAAGCTGATGGCTCCTGATTTTGCAACGGGGTTCTGTTTTGGCCAGTTCAATTAGACCCACGGCAAACTTTGAAATGAACATGGACGCGAGGTCCGTGCTGTAACCAGATGGTTGCATGAAAGCTCGAGCTTTTTGGCGAATTCCAACTCATTAAATTTTTAAAACCTAAGATATAGGTTGCGTACGACCCCGGGGCCTAGCTTCACCAATGAAGCAACTTTTCGGTCGAAGGCGGTATGTTTGAAAGTAACAACAACGAGCAGTAGTGATTAAATTCCTCGAGCGCTTTAGGAAATCCACCCACACTTTCATTCTCGGTAGCTCGACAGCAGTAATGAAGTTCCTCTCCACACTCACTCATCTTGTTTGCGCGTTTGCTCGTTGGCGAAAAGCCCATCAACCTATTCGATATTCCTTTTTCTCGCGATGCTGAGCCGGTGAATGTCGATCCACCTCTTCCAATTACGTGTCTTCTTGGGTGCTGCTCCGTCGTCACCGCCTTCGTCATCCTATGTCTCTCTCTCTACACCAACAAATTAATGAGTTAAAAATTTAATTCTAATTTACGCCAATCTCATCTTGCGCCTTCTGCTGCTGCTGCTGCTGCTGGCACTGATGTAGCTTTCAAGTGGATGTTCGAGTTGACGCGATGTACTTTGTAATTTGAAGGACGACTGGGACACAGCCGGGGGTGAGCGGTAGTTGTCGAAGTTGGGCGCGGTACCATGCACTTCACTTACCTACATTTTCGTTCAATTTGAACTCTTTCTCTCTCTCTCTCTCTCTCTCTAGACCACAACTTTTTTGTATGTTTCCATTTGCAGCTATCTCTCACTCACCAGGGTGATGCGTTTCCTTGGCAGCGAAAAGGGGTTCCATCGATGGAAAAAACTTGGATAATTAAGAAAAAAGTCGGAAAAAACATCACCGCTAACCCACTATGGACTGTTGCTGACAGAAGTCGGACAAAACTTTGGAATTAATTAGAATGTATTGATTATCTCTGCGTAATTGGTTATTCATAGTAGGCTGTAATTTTGAGCAAAGATGACATTTTCTGTATCCGTCATATTTTTTTTTGGGGAAATTAAGAAATTAGAGATAGTGTACCAAAGAGATTCAAAATAGGTTTTGATCACTAATACGGCCCAAACTGTGCATTTCCAGATAGTTATCATAGAAGCTTTCGTGTTGTACAAGATAGAGAGAGAGAGTGTTTTTTCGCCTTGTCGCGAGTGAATTAATGATTACACTTGTCCACAGAGATTGTTAGACCCAAAGCTCCATGCCAGTTTCCGTTAGCTTGAGTCCCAAAACCACCGAATATCGTATTTTGACCTCATGCGATTTGAATTTTTTTTCACAAATTGGCATCAAAAATTTAAATTTTGATATCTTTTGAGAACCCCTCAAATAACTGCCTCAGCTTAAATGAAAATACTAGATAAGCATTCTTTTTCAAAATTTCTCAGTCCAACAAACAACTTTACGGAAGAAAGTGTTTCAATCCGGCTTCTCCAGAAAAAAATTATGACCGTTGAAAGGCAGCATATTTTAGCAAAAAAAAAAACAGCATAGTACAGCAAACCCCCCCTTTCATCAGAAAATATATCGTGATCTCTCGAATATACACACTTAGAAAATTTCTTGACGAACGCTAAAATAGTCGGTGATAATTTGATTGTAGAGCTAGGATATTAAATAGGAGTTATTTTTGATTATTATTGATTATTATTAATTACAAAGGTGAATTCGATAATTTGTACTCTTATACCTAGATTAAAACTTACAAGCTAATTACAGGACAGGCTAAAATTTGTTCGAGATACATTGTTGTGTGTGAGATAAAAACATAGTACGGAGACTGAATTGTGAGTAGATGAATGAATTGATTAATGAGCCTATCCTAAAATATAATTACATTTTAGCTTGAGCTGATCAAAACCTAAATTCGGGTGTAACGATCTCGCTGAAAGAACTCCCCATAGAATCTCCCGCAACATTTTTGGGGGTTCGTCCGGGATTGGATGTCGAGCGACAGAAGCGTGGTCAACCAGCTGGGTGAAGCGAACCAGAAGCCTGCAAAAGCCATGCTTTCGGAAAAGGACATTGGACTTGAACGGGTGTTAGGAATGGCGTGGAGACAAGATGAGGATGTCTTCACCTTTCCGTTGCAGTTTGGCGAGAAGGTGCGTATGCTGCTAGAAAACACTAAGATTCCGACGAAAAGGGAAATGCTTCGGCTCGTCATGAGTATCTACGACCCGTTAGGGCTAGTGGCGTCATTCGTAATCCACGGAAAAGTTCTCATCCAAGATGTGTGGCGGTCCAAAACAGGTTGGGACAGCTGTATTCCCGAGGAAATTGCCACGCGCTGGACGGATTGATCGCAGTGCTCAAGAAGATGGATGAATTGCGTATACCACGGTGTTACTTCTCAGGATACGATCCAGCGAGCTTCAAAACTCTGGAGCTACACATTTTCGTGGATGCGAGTGAGCAAGCTTTCGCAGCAGTTGCATACTTCCGGATCGTAGACCAGGGACAGATAAGGGTCGCACTTGTCTCATCGAAAACGAAGGTTGCCCCACTTCGGGGACTCTCAATACCACGGTTGGAGTTGATGGCAGCATTACTTGGAGCTCGTCTACGCAGAACTGTTGAGGAAAACCACACGCTGAAGGTTCAGAAAACCTACTTCTGGAGCGATTCATCAACGGTTTGTTCGTGGATCAAATCCGACACGCGTCGATATCGTCAGTTTGTCGCTTTCAGAGTCGACGAAATATTGAGCCTTTCGAAAATTGATGAGTGGCAGTGGATTTCGACGAAGATCAACGTTGCTGATGAAGCCACCAAGTGGGGAAAAGGTCCGTCGTGCAACGTAAACAGTCGCTGGTTTCAGGGTCCTGAGTTCCTCTACAACAGCAGAGCAGATTGGTCGATGACTCCAGACGAAGATACGGACGAAAGTGACACGGAACTACGGGAGGCGTACGCCTTCAACCATCATATTCGGCAGCCGATGATAGACACCAGCAGGTTTTCGCGGTTTGAGCGAATGTTGCGTTCTGTAGCATATGTCCACCATTTCGTGGACAGCCTACGCTCCGTACAGGCCAATGAATCGGCGGATTCCGCCGGCCTGACGAGTGTGGAAAGAACGTTGTGGTCGATCGCTCAGTCCGAGGCGTTCCCTGAGGAAGTTGCAATCCTGAAGCAGAACTTAACTCGAAGCACTGACCAACAGAAGCAGATAGAAGCATCCAGCAGTATCGTGAAGCAGTCACCGTTCGCCGACGAGTACGGAGTGTTACGGGTAGGCAGTAGAGCAGCGGAAGCGGAGGTACTTACGTATGATGCAAAGTTTCCGATTATCCTTCCGAGAAACCATCGAATTACCGAACTACTGTTGGATTTCTACCATCGGAAGTTCGGCCACGCCAACGATGAGACCGTAGTCAACGAAGTACGGCAGAAGTTCCATGTGCCACGTTTGCGAGTGGAAATTCGCCTCAGCCAGGAAACGCTGCATGTGGTGTCGCGTCTACAAGTCTTTACCCGTTGCTCCTAAATGGGACCGCTGCCTGCGATACGATTGCAGCCGGGTGTACGAGCGTTTACCTATGTTGGAGTAGATCTTTTCGGACCGTATCTGGTGAAAGTTGGACGCAGCGTGGCGAAACGATGGGTCTGCCTATTCACCTGCCTTACCGTCAGGGCCATTCATCTTGAGGTAGTTGCCAGTTTGTCTCACGGATGCGTGCAAGAAGGCGATCAGAAGGTTCATAGCACGACGGGGATCTCCTCAAGAGATCTACTCTGACAATGGCACGAACTTCATTGGAGCGAGTCGAGAGCTTCAAGACGAGTTCAAGAGGATGTCTACGGATTTGGGGAGCACCTTTACGAACGCCCAAACGCAATGGCGGTTCAACCCACCGCTGCGCCGCATATGGGAGGCTGTTGGGAGAGAATGGTTCGCGCAGTGAAGGCAGCATTGGGGTGTGTTCCAGTAATGCGGAAGCTGGACGACGAATCGTTTGCAACGGTGTTAGCTGAAGCAGAAAGCATGGTCAACTCCAGGCCGCTTACGTTCATCCCGTTGGAAACGGCGAACCACGAATCATTGACCCCGAACCACTTTTTGCTGTTAAGTTCGAATGGCGTACGAGAACCCGAGAAGTTTCCGACGGATCCAGGGATGGCGCTGAACAGTAGTTGAACATGGTGAAGCATACGCTGGATAACTTCTGGCGCCGTTGGGTGGTGGAGTATCTACCAACCATCATACGTCGGACGAAGTGGTTCAGGGATGTGAAGGCGATCGAGGTTGGAGATCTCGTTCTGATAGTGGACGAAATGTGAGGAACCGGTGGATACGTGGACGAGTGATCCAAACGATTCCGGGAAAGGATGGCGTGCCGCGTAGAGCGGAAGTGCAGATATCGGGTGGGACGTTGAAGAGGCCTGTCACGAAGTTGGCTGTGCTGGACGTGATGAGGTCTGGTGACGCCGGATCAGATGATAAGGCGACACGGGGGAGGATGTTCGCCACAACAGCCCACTGTGAACACTGATCGTCGTGTGCGCCCACCTATGCCCACTGGATCGTTTGACAGGCGAGAACCTTCAAACTTGACGAGAAGGAGAAAGCAATAATCAACAGACAGTGATAGGAGAATTGTTTACGAGTGCTAAAATAGTCGGTGATAATTTGATTGTAGAGCTAGGATATTAAAAAGGAGTTATTTTTGATTATTATTGATTATTATTAATTACAAAGGTGAATTCGATAATTTGTACTCTTATACCTAGATTAAAACTTACAAGCTAATTACAGGACAGGCTAAAATTTGTTCGAGATACATTGTTGTGTGTGAGATAAAAACATAGTACGGAGACTGAATTGGGAGTAGATGAATGAATTGATTAATGAGCCTATCCTAAAATATAATTACATTTTAGCTTGAGCTGATCAAAACCTAAATTCGGGTGTAACGATTTCGCTGAAAGAACTCCCCATAGAATCTCCCGCAACATTTTTAAAAAAAATACCGGATTTCGGTATAATTTTACCGAAATCCGTAAATCGGATAACCGGAACGTTCAGCTGTTGAGAATTCGGCAAAACTTTACAGATTTCTGTAAAATAATCTGAGTGTAGGCAACTTCCTACAAACGTAGAAAATTTCACAGTATTCGATAATTTTTTACCGAACTTTTAACAGCTGAACGATCGGTAATCCAATTAAACGGATTTCGGTAAAATTTGACAAATTCTGGTAATTTCACCGAAATCGGGTAGATTGGATTACCGAATATTCAGCTATTGAGAGTTCGGTAAAAAATTTCGAATACTGTAAAATTTTCTACGTTTGTAGGAAGTTACTTCACACTCAGATTATTTTACAGAAATCTGTAAAGTTTTACCGAATTCTCAACAGCTGAACGTTCGGTTATCCGATTTTACGGATTTCGGTAAAATTATACCGAAATCCGGTATTTTTTTTACAAATATCTGTAAAATTTCACCGAAATCCGTAAAATCGGATTACTGAACGTTCAGCTGTTGAGAATTTGGTAAAACCTTACGGATTTCTGTAAAATAATCTGAGTGTGTTCCTTCAGCAAAGTTGTTCAGTAGAACAAGGCCTTAAGGATGGTAAACTTAAAGTTTCAGAATTATCTCACAACGCGGCGCTGCATATTAACTTACTTTATAACCTGAATCTCAAGATCCTTATAGTACATATAGTAAGTTGGCGTCTTCGACAAAGATGTTTGTTTGGTTGAGTCCTTTCGAATGGTGTTAACATTAGTTTGTCCGCAACGTGGCGCAAGTCTACATGAGAACATTGAGTATTACCTGTATTTTGAGATCTACACCGTGTATAAATTTACTGTTTTCAGGAATGTTAGTTGTGAAATTATGGGTGAACGTAAACTTACTGTGTAATCTGGATTTCGAAATTATTGAAATATAGCAAGATGGCAGCCTTCCTTAGCTCAGTCAGTAAAGGCGCAGCTACAAAGCAACACCATGCTGGAGGTGGCTGGGTTCGATTCCCGGTCTGGTCTAGGAATTTTTCGACTCCTCGACTTTCTCGACTCCTTGGGCATAGCGTATGATTGTACTTGCCACACAATCATACTAATGCAAAAATGGTACCTGGAATCGAAAGCTCTCAATTAATAACTGTGGAAGTGCATCTAAAACACTAAGTTAAGAGCAAGCAATAGGCTAATTGTGAAAGCAATAAGCTTGAAATGCTAAAGAAGAAGAAGTGGCAATAAGCTAATTGTGAAGCAATAAGCTAATTGTGAAAGCAATAAGCTTGAAATGGCATCTTCGAAAAATCTATAAGAGTTGTCAAGGCTTTTTAAATGGTGAACACATTAGACCTTCAACCTCATTTAGTGACCCACACTCGCCAGATCTTCCTCCACCTGATCCGCCCACCTTCCTTGCTGCGTTCCACGGGCGGGATTGGAGCCAAACGCCATCTTTGTGGGGTTTTGTCCGGCATTCTTGCAATATGCCGTACCCAACGTAAATATTCATCCAGTTTTTGCTAATTTCTAGATGTAGGGTTCACGGAAGAGGTTGGTGAGCTCATCATTCATCCTTCGACGCCACCGTCCACCGCCAGTGATAATCCTAAGCACGCAACGTTAAGAAAAACTTGATTGCAGGTCCTTCTCGTGCTTGCAGGTCCTTCTCGTGCTTGCAGGTCCTTCTTGGGCATTGTCCACGTCTCATGCCGTTAAAGAACCACCTGTCTTATCAGTGTTTTGTACATGGTACATTTTGAGAGGGCGTACATCTTTTTTGACCGTAAGTTCTTCTGGAGCCCATATAAGGAACCACTTCCACCGATTATGCATCTTCGGATTTCACGGTTATTGTCGTCGTCTCCCGTAAGCAAGGATCCGAGGTAGACGAATTCTTCCACCACTTGGAAGGTCCCTCCTTGGAGCATGTACTTTGTTTCATGTGAACTTTTTGTAACATATGTATTTTGATATTAAGATCAAGCTGTAGATCTAGATCATGCGTTAACTCATTATTTTCAGGAAATTTATTCGGGTCGACTTCATAGTTCAGAATAATTTCACTGCGTGGCACGGGTAGACCATCCTGTGAACTATGTGATGAATGTTTATCGCTACTGTACATAAAAGGCTGATTACCACAATATGGGAATTTTTTGTACGTTTTTCTGACAACTTAGAAGTTCTTGAGAGAGCTTCAGAAAACTTCAGTGAAGTTTTTCAGAGAACTTCAGGGAAGTTCTGCAGAGATTTTCAAGTTAGTTCATCAGAGATTTCCACTGAAGTTATTCAAAGAACTTTAGGAAAGTTCTGCAGAGTACTTTAGGGAAGTTTTGCAGAGAACATCAGAGAGGTTGTGCAGAGAACTTTGAAGAAGTTCTACAGAGGGGCTGATTACCACAATCTGGGAATTATTGGTACGTTCTTCTGACAACTTAGGGTTAGTCCTTCAGAGAAGTACTTGACAAGACTTTGGATAAGTCCTTCAGAGAATTTCATCGAAGTTCTTAAGAAAGCTTCAGAAAACTTCAGTGAAGTTTTTCAGAAAACTTCAGGGAATTTCTGCAGGGATTTTCAAGTTAGTTCTTCAGAGATTTCCACTGAAGTTCTTCAGTGAACTTTAGGAAAGTTCTGCAGAGTACTTTAGGGAAGTTCTGCAGAGAACTTCAGAGAGGTTGTGCAGAGAACTTTGAAGAAGTTCTACAGAGGGGCTGATTACCACTGGGAATTTTTGGTACGTTCTTCTGACAATTTTGGGTTAGTCCTTCAGAGAACATACATTAATTGTTATTTTATATATTCTCCGTGCGAGGAGTAACGATTATGATGTTGAAGGAGATGTTCGCTCATCACCATGAGGCACCAAAAGTGAACAACAATGTTTTTTGGCTAGAATTGAAAGATATGAAGAGAAAGTTTTTGATAGTTCCGCTAGTGTGCGGCAGGCTCGGAAACATAGCAGATGTTTTAGGCAAATTGAGCGAAAAGGGCATGTGTACAGTGGTACTCGAACCAACGACATTTTTGCCTAACATCCCACTGCGGGGTAGGTTAAAGTACGGACTAAGTCCGCCACTTCAACAGCCTGTTGAAGTGGCGGACTTAGTCCGTACTTTAACCTACCCCGCAGTGGGATGTTAGGCAAAAATGTCGTTGTGTCGAGTACCACTGTACACATGCCCTTTTCGCTCAATTTTCCTAAAACATCTGCTATGTTTCGAGCCTGCCTCGCACTAGCGGAACTATCAAGAACTTTCTCTTCATATCTTTCAATTCTAGCCAAAAAACATTGTTGTTCACTCTTGGTGCCTCATGGTGATGAGCGAACATCTCCTTCAACACCTTCAGAGAAGTTCTTCACAAGACTCCGGATAAGTCTTTCACAGAACTTCATGGAAGTTCTTGAGAGAACTTCAGAGAACTTCAGGGAAGTTCTGCAGAGATTGTCAATTACTGTAGTGAGCTTCAGGATAGTTCTGCAAAGAACTTCCGGGAAGTTTTGTGGAGAATTTCAGGAAAGTTTTGCGGAGGGCTTCAAGAAAGTTCTACTGAGAACATCAGGAAAGTTTTTAGGAGAGCTTTAGGAAAATTCTTCAAAGGGCTTCAGGAATGTTTTTCAGAGAACTTCAGGGAAGTTCTTCAGACAACTTCAAGGATGTGCTGAGGAAATTTTTATGAAAGTTCTGCAGAGAACTTAATGGAAGTTCTGCAGAGAACTTCAGGGAAGTTCTGAAGAGAACTTTAGGGAAGTTCTGCAGAAAACTTCAGCGAAGTTCTGCAGAGAACTTCTGGGAATTTTGGCAGAGAACTTCAGGAAAGTTCTGCAGAGAATTTCCGGGAAGTTTTGCGGAGAATTTCAGAGAAATTTTGCGGAGGGCCACAGAAAAGTTCTGCTGAGAACATCAGGGAAGTTTTGAGGAGAGCTTTAGGAAAATTCTTCAAAGGGCTTCAAGGATGTTTTTCAGAAAACTTCAGGGAAATTCTTCAGAGAACTTCAAGGATGTGCTGCAGAAAACTACTGTGAAGTTTTGTAGAGAACTCCAGGGAAGTTCTTCGGAGAACTTCCGGGAAGTTTTCCAGAGAACTTCATGGAAGTTTTGCGGAGAGCATCAAGAAAATTCTGTGAAGAACATCAAGGAAGTTTTGTGATGAGCTTTAGGAAAATTCTTCAGAGAACTTCAGGGATGTTTTCAGAGAACTTCTGGAATATTCTTCAGAGAACTTCCGGGAAGTTTTCCAGAGAACTTTATGGAAGTTTTGCGGAAAGCATCAGGAAAGTTCTGCAAAGAACATCAAGTAAGTTTTGAGGAGAGCTTAAGTAAATTCTTTAGAGAACTTCAGGGATGTTTTCAGAGAACTTCTGAGAAGTTCTTCAGTGAACTTCAGGGATGTGCTGCGGAGATTATCACGAAAGTTCAGCAAAGAACTTAAGGAAAATTTTGCCGAGAACTTCATGGAAGTTCTGAAGAGAACTGCAGAGAACTTCAGGGAAGTTTTGCAGAGAGCTTCAGGAAAGTTCTTCAGAAAACTTTAGGGAAGTTTTGCGGAGAACTTAAATTCTGAAGAGAACTTCGGGGAAGTTCTGTAGAGAACTTCAAAGAATTTCTGCAGATAATTTCAGAGAAGTTCTGCAGAGAACTTCAAGGATATGCTGCAGAAATTTTCACGCAGTTTACGTTGGCAGTTATAAGTACTATTTATATTCGCCAAATAATTCGAATATTGGTAGTGTGTAGATCGAAAAAATTGTTTCTTTATTAATGGTTTATATTAAAAATAAAACCAGTGGTGTTATGAAATTGGCCATTTGCAGATTACAAAGCAAGGAACAAAGCCAACGTGCATTTGCGCTTTCAAGGCTGGCACATAATTTCAAATATTCTCACCACATCGTGAACAAAATTTTCTTATACTAGCTGCACATCTCAAGGGAGGCTGAGCACCGTAAATTTTCGCATTTGTGTTTTCGTGAGTACATAGAAGAAATTACGAATTAGCGTTGAAAATGTCCATATTCAGAAATAAACAAACCAATGTGTTTTAGGCAGCCCGTGGTGAGATCTATCTGATTATAAATATAAAAGTAAAGCTTATTTTTAAATAACAGAAAATACGAGGTTTGGAAATTTAACATTTCCGAATTTGGAAGTATGTTGCATAGTCTTTACCTAAATGATATCAGTAAGGTTAACATAGCAGGGCTTCTTAAGGTAACATCGTAATAAGGGTAATCTCCCAAAATTATAAAATGGGTTGCTGGATCTGCAGTAGAGGTATCACCTTACAGCTTTAGGATTAAAGCTGCTTTGAATGCTTAAGTGAAGGATTGTTGTGAACAGATTTTTATATAACACCATTTCTGGCCAATGAGTGTAAGCTTGAAGCCCACCTACAGAAGACGAGCTGAGGACAGCGCTAAAGGGGCACTGCGATCTTGGAGCTGCACCACTGACAATCTGGTTGAGAAAGGCGTACGGTGGCACACAGCTGGCGGCGATACTTTTGCCGACAGCTGCAGCCAACGAGCTCTTGGATTCGGGTCGAGTAAAAGTTGGGTGGTCGGTGCGTTCACTGAGAGTCGTCTTCCGAGTTGCAAAGGAATTGGAGAGATGCCTTACGTGCATGGGTTTTGGTCGCCATCCGAGTAACTGCAAAAGTCCTGACAGATTTGATATGTGCAGGAAATGCAGGGAGAAGGGTAATTTTGCAAGAGACTGCACAAAACAACCGATATGCAAGCTTTGCAAAAAGGAGTATAGGAATGACCACATAACGGGGCTTTAGATGCCCAGTATATAAAAAGCAACAGCAGGTCGGAAATTATGGAGGTAACCCAAATTAACCTCAATCATTGTGGCATAGCTCAGCAACTGTTGTGACAGTCTACAACAGAAACCAAGTATAACGTCGAAATCATTGCGGAAAAGTAACTTGTACCTCCCGATAGCGGAGACTGGGTTGCAGATAGAGCGTCAATAGCTGATATACAAGTGATCGGCAGATTCCCCATCCAGGAAGTAATGTCCAGTTCATACGAAGGGTTCGTGATCGCCAACATCAACGGAATCTTTGTATGCAGCTGATATGTACCGCCAAGGAGCAGTTCTACCAAATGTTGGATGCACTGACCGAGGAGCTTATTTGAAGAAGACCGGAAGTCATCAGAGGAGACATCAATACTTGGACTGCGGAGTGGGGCAGCAGATGTAACAACGCTTGAGGGTGCTAGAAGCTCTGGCAGAGTAGGAAGTTATACTATCGAAGGTAGGTTCCGTCAGTACTTTTCGCATGAACGGTCCTGAATCCGTCATCGATGTTACCTTCTGCAGTCCGTCGCTGATAACAAATCTGAGCTAGATAGTATGTGAGAAGTATACTCATAGCGATCATATGGCAATTCGGTATAGCATCGCAAAATCCTGTCGCAATACGAAGGGCAAATAGTTGCGAGTGGAAGTGGAAGACGAAGTTCTTTGACAGGGAACTCTATGTTTAGGCAATTCGGTTCAACAACGAACTCTCGAACTGAAACGCGGACGAGCTGCCGAATGCAACTTTGCCGAAAAAACTGGAGCCAAAGGAACAAGCGGCGTGTTTACTGTTGGAATGAGCAGCTCAGCATCCTTCACGCTAGTTGTCTTAGACCCAGAAGGCGTGTCCAGATAGCTTAAACTACAGCATCCAGAGAGGTAAATAGGGTGTTGTTTCGAGCTGCCAGGACCGAATTAAAACCACTGATGCTAACCCCAGGGGCAACGCGTACCATATTATCATGGCGAAGATCAAAGGCCCACCAATGGCTGCAGGGCTATGTCTATCAAAACCGAAGGTTATCGTAGATGGACTATTCCCGACGCATGGGCAAACACCGTACGGCGAGGAAAGAAGAAGTAACGCTGAGGGCATGCAAGTCCCGAACGAGGAGCTCGGGGCAGTGGCGAAAGGGCTTAAGATAGAATTTCCACTTCCAGGGAATCCTCCGTCGGAGCAGGGTAGATTTACTGTCGAGGGCTAAATTTGCAAGATCCAGCCAAAAACAACCAAACTTCATGGCGTGTCGTTAGCAGTAAAGACAAAAAAAAAGCACAAAAGGACAAGGTCCAGAAAACGGAAGTTGATAGAGGGGATCAATAAAAGCAAGACGCTCATAGTCAAAGCAGGCGGTGACTTGTATGAAGAAGACTTGCGTGAACTGAAGGAGATATGTGCCGTCGTGCGACAAATTAGGTGAACTTGCAACGGTGAGATAATAATCGAGCTGAAGAAGGATCCAAACGCTAGCAGCTGTTCCTATAAAGAGAGAACTGAGAAAGCCAAGAATATTGCAATGGAAGTGAGAGCCTTGTACCCAGAAGCAACCCTCCGCGCAAAGACTTTGATGAGGTTGTTTCGGAGGAAGACATAAGGTTTGTCATGAAGAGCCTGTGGTGATTTAAGGGAAGCTCAGATAACCATCTGAATTAGAAAGGGCACTGTGGAATTCCCTCGATTAAGCTATCAATTAAAGCAGCAAACTAAGCTCTGAAGATTCGGGAAAATAAAAGAAGTGTGCCTGTTGAGTATTTCTCAACGACCGGAGGTGTGCTCCTCGGCAAAAATGGCATGAAGACCAAGCCTTGCTTCGAACCACTTGGCTGAATGAAGCAACGAGTAATCGACCTCGAGGGATGTTCCACAACCGAGAACTCTCCGTCGGAGTAAGCCGCCGGGGATTGCTCGAGATCGATTCTAAAGAAGTCAACAGCAGCATGTTGGCTCTAAATAGCGCTGCTGTAAAAACGTTATTTCAGATTCCTCAAGAAGTAATACTTTTAAGGTAGTCCTGGAAAATCTGATGGCTAACAAGGACTAACTTTTAGTGGGATCAGAAGTCTTTACACTAACATAGTCCAAGACCATGAACACATTCCAGCACAGAGGTACTTAGTCAGGCCTTAGAATAAGTGCAGGGCTCTGTGTTGGGCTAGTCCATAAGACTTTCCGTTACCTTTTTTTTAAACACACAGACACATTCACGAAATTCAAAACATTATAATTGATTTCGAGTTTCACGCAATAAAAAATTAGTAGAATGAAAAAAACTTTAGTTTTTTAGTTCAAGGCCATTCTATTCATTGTTAATAATTATGTTTACAAAAGCTTGAATTTTTTCGAACTATTTCATAAAAGTAGCTGCTTTGGTTGGAATGAGATACTTTTTAAACGTTTTGATATTTACATCATACTGAAAATTCAAATTTTTATTCTCTGTAAGCACTCACTACAATTCTTCAAGTATTCCCGGAAATGCAAACTATTAAGCTTACCTTTTAACATTTCACTACCGCCAGAAACGACTGCCTTCGGTTAATTGAAGATTTAAGCCTCTTGTGGAGCGTAAATATCGTACATATTCACATTTCAAAACCATGTTAACGAAAGTTTCTCATTTGCTAGCAATTTTCTTATAATGTATTTAAAAATTTAAACTTTAATCATTTAAATACAAATTCTTTTAAATTATTACCCAAAGTCAGTATTGGAATTTTTGCCTGTTCCAACACCACTATGCGTTTCATCGGACGTCAAATGGTAACTGGTCTCAGAACTTCTCTGAGAGAAGTATCTTATCCTGCAACTGATGCTGCTGTGATGGGCGATAAAGTTCCATCTCTTCATCATCGGTTGGCAGTGGAAAGCCACCGATGGCGATGGTCGTCATTCCTTAATTTATAATAAATTCAACATATTTTGTACACCGACGGTTGACGGTGGTGTTGGTTGTTGTTATTTTTTTTTGTCGCCGTTGGTGTAGCTGCAGCTGTAGCTCAGACTTTGAGGTTGACTCTATAGCCAGTTAGTAATTATCAAGCTCTTAGCTGCGTCTGCGGGATTTTGGTTAGAACTTTTTTAGTATTTCGTAATGGTGGTTTGTAAAACTCAGTGCTTAGATAGAGGCAGATGCCACATGGTATAGGGACATGGTATCGGAAATTAAGCGACCAAACCAAATATAAAAACATTTTCAATCAACGAACTTGAAAAATAAGACATAAATTAATACAAAAAAAAATAAGAGAAGAAAAGAAAATCAAATAAGGATCAATACTAAAGATAAAACGTTACTTCATGCTTAAATTTAGGAATTTGAAAACTGAAATTAGACGAAGTTATAATAAACACATCTTCCGATCTACTAACCAAACTAAAATAAAAAAGTGAGCAAAACAAAACGAAACAAAGCAATCTGGTCGTGGAGTGTAAAATTCTCGAAAACGATTTTGTTTATACCAAACGTCTTAGAAATGCATGGAACGTCAAGATATAGTGTTACCTCGAAAAATCGACTTTCCAGGACTTTTGAGTTGAGGGTGAGTAAAATAAATTTGACTTCAAGGTTTTGAATTCAACTGCTGAGATTTTCATGGCAGCAGTACTGAAACATATCTTTTATCATCGTTGGTAACATCTTGCATATTATATGAGATGTTTTATTACAGTGGCTAACTTTTTTCCCATTAGAATGGTCCTGTTTGTTGAGAATTTTGTTAGATATATCGAAAAAAATGCAACAATTAAAAAAAAAACCCTTCTATCTTTTTGCGGATTTCTACCACAGATCAAAAGTTAATGATACGGACTACCACATTATTCTTTCATAATATTCGACAAAAAATCAAGAGAACTTAGTTATTAACGAAAAATAATTATTTACTGAAGAGCCTCTCATTGTTAGGAAGGTCCTTTAAAAAAAAAACACTTCGAATGAGACACTTCGCTAAGGTAAAACAGTTCGATGTTCTCGTTTCATAAAATCCAACTTGTCGAGCATCAGTAAGTTTGCCATTTTCGTTTTTGCATCATTTAGATCTAAATTAAAAAAAGAATTTTCTTGGACTTTTTGTACATAATTCAATATTTTCATCAATCATTCTGCAAAATTTTTCTGTTTCTAATTTTTAACCGTTGAAACTTTCGTATTATATGTTTTTTTAATGCAATAAATCGCTCCACATTGTCATTTACTTCTTACAAACTTTGAATACGTCGTTTGGCATTTTCATATTCTTTTTGCAACTCCACTGCGTAATATCTAAGAATTTCGCCAAGAATTTCAAAATCTCTAGAGCATAGAACACATTTTTAGTGTCCTGGCTGCCTTGTACAAATGAGTGTTTCTCCGGTGTTGAAACGTCATTTGCTTCGATTATGGGGACTTAAAAGGCATACTTTTTGAGGATCTGGAAATCAAAATATTGTTAGAAAAAATAAAATTTTTCCATTCAACAAATAAAAAATAAATATTTATCAGATGTATGATAGGTTTCCATAATTCTTTTTGTTTTATCTGCAGTATCCAATTTTTCATCAAACTAACACAATCCGATGCAGATTGTTATCTGAGTACCTGCAGATGATTCAAAAACCCTATATGAACAAATTTTGCCATTGCTTCGTCAAAGGCCTCGTAGATCTTATGCGATTTTATAAAATTAAGGTCATTGTTGGCAGACATTGCAACACACAAAAAAAAAACCTTTTTTTAAATATACTTTTATAATAAATACATTAAATCGTGCTCATTAATGTTTAACGACTGTATTCGATGAAATTTGGACACACGCAATTGTTCGTAACTTTTAAGCGTGTGGGTAAAAATTATTGAAATTTTAAGTGAATGTATTGTGTTGTGTCAATTGTGTAATAAGTTTCGTGAAAATCAGTCGAATGATTTCAGTGATGGCTTGAATGAAGAAATAGTGCGCCAACAAATTTTGGGCACTCACTTTGAAAACCCAAACGCTTCTCATCGATGGATCGGAAAACAATCTCGGAATCGCACATTCAACCGTATCTCATGTGATCAAAACGTTCAAGGACCGTAAGACAACCAAGCGGAAAAATGGTAGTGAGAAAAACGTGGACATCAAATCCGGAGAAGGCCAGGATGGTATTGAACCCATTTAAGCGTTATCCCAACATTTCGATCATGGATGTTGCGAAAAAGGCGAAAGTATCAGTTTGTTTGTGCGAGAAAACAATGAAACGTTTTGGATTACATGTGTACAAGGTCCAGAAGGCACCAAACCGAGCGATAAACAGAACTCTCGGAGGCCAAAACTCGTGCAAGAAAACTGTACAGGAGTGGCTCACAAAACCGTTCTGCATTGTGATGGACGATGAGACGCCACATTAAAGCCGACACCAAATAAATGCCAGGACAGGAACACTACGTCGCGTCCTCTGGTTGGCCGTTCCGGAGAGTGTACGGAAGAAGAAACTGTCGAAATTCGCCAAAAAATCCTTGTCTGGCAAGCGATCTGGTGGATGTGACAAAATGAGTCAGCCCTTCATCACCTCTGGGACCGTCAACGGACAAATCTACAAAGAGGAATGCCTCAAAAATCGACTTCTGCCCTTCTTGAGATCTCACGATGGCCCGACACTGGCCGAATTTGGCATCTTGCCACTATACCCAGCCCGTCTTAGACTGGTACAAAGATAATAATGTAGTTTTTGTACCAAAAGACGTCAACCCTCTAAACACTCCGGAACTTCACCCAATTGAAAAATTTTGGGCAATCATGAAGGCAAGGCTCGTTAAAACTCCAAAACTGATAGAAAATGAACTTGAACTAAAGAAAGTGTGCTTACAAGTAACTAAGCAAGTCAGTCCTATCATTGATGAAAGGGGTCAAGTCAAAAGTGCGGGCATTTGGGATGGGAGAAGAGGTTCAAAAAACCAATGATGTCAAAACTTAACCATTTAGTAGTACTTTATTTTCAGAAAGTTTGAAAAGAATCGGGCTCAAGGAAAATTTTTGGTGATCTATTTTGTGTGTCCTTATTTCATCGAATACAGTCTTTAGTTGCCTTAGGTAACGCAAGAATAACGTTTGCATTAAAAAAATGGACAAAAATTGACGATATTTCATGGGTTTACCTACGCCTACACTGACGAAACTACCCATGCAGCATCAATCATAGTAACCCATGAGTCAGCAGACAAAATTTGACAGCTCTATAAGTCGAAGTCTGTTACACCGTTCAGAAGTGTGCGCATTCAAAAAAAATTTGATTGGGTTTTTGGATGTGGGCAGGGTTGCGGCTTATCATTTTGACTCAGGCATATTCATTTGCCAATATCTCCTTTCAGAGGGTCGATTTGATAATATTATGTATAGCCGCAACCTTGATGTGGGAAGTGTGAGCAAAGGGCTCATTTCTCCTGTGCTGGAGTGGATCAGGAGGTCTCAAAGGCTGACTGGCGCTGTCAAGGGTGTGCTTCCCGACACGAGAAGCAAAATGCGAGGTGGCAAGAAGACCGACCAAAAGAGCGATGGAGGGTCCGACAAGGGAGTTGCCCAAGGAGCACACTTGTTGCCATTCGGTTGAGATAACATAAATTTGACTTGCTAAGTCATAATCAAGTTACTACAACTAATTTTAAGCGAAGTGTGCTACTTGGGTGGTTCCGATGCTGACCCAATTAATGAGCAGTTGAAGGAAGAACAACTTGCCCAAGAGAAGGTCTTTGCAAAGCGGATGGAGGCGCGGAAGAAGCTACTCGCTAGACAGAAAGCGTGGAAGGAAGAACAGCTGAAGCAAGAACGTGAGATGCCGGAACTTGAACTCCAGGTTCAGCGTGAGATGGAGGAGCAGCAGTTAGAGCACGAGCAGAAAATGCTGGAAGCTCAACTGGCCGCGGAAAAGGAGTTCCTCACAAAGCGAGAGGCAATTCGGATCCAGTACAAGAAAAGCAGAGTGAACGCAGTAACGACTCAAGATGGCGCGGTTGGCGGAACGCAAGAAGAAAAGCCGAAGCGAAAGGTGGAGAAGTGGTTGGATGGCAACAGCAAGAAATCGGTCGAGAAGTCGTCTCACCACAGGATTCCGTGGGCATATCCAAAAACAGCAGACCTGATGGGAGCAAGAGCAGGTGTAGCACTATGGAAGATAAGCCGAAGCCTGCGAAGAAAGTGCCAGTGTTCGTCGAGAGCGATGACGAACGAGAAGAAGAAAGTGAAAGCAGTGAAGCGACGGAGGATCGTGTGAAGGTCAGCCACGGTTGCCATAGCACGGGCCGGGGCACGAAGTTGGCCGTATTACAAAGCAGCAGTTAGCCGCTCGGAAAGCGGTGTCTCAACATCTTCCAAGGTTTCATGTGGGAACCCGAAGTCTGGCCGCTGTTCATCAGCAGCTTCGAGCACAACAACGGTGGCATGTGGGATTTGAAAATTTGGAGAATCTGGAAGCGGTTGCAGGATTGTCTACAGGGAGTCGCGCTAGAAGCAGTCAGAAGCCGCCTCGTTCTGCCGGATTCTGTTCGGGCGGCCCGAGAAGTTGTTGAAGACGCTGCTGGCTAAAGTGCCGCGTCGAAAATGGACATCGTGCGGCACTTTGGGGATGCCGGATACGCCCGTTCCGGCATCTACAACATCTTGGCACTATTAGGAAAACAATCAGGAGCATCGAAAAAGCCCGGTTCCGGGCGGCCGACGACCCTGAGCGACAAGAAGCTTCAAAAGATGCTGAAGAGGAAGACCGAGGGAAAAGAGGCTAAATCAGCTGCGTGCGCGTGCCCGGGAGGTCGGTTCAACCGGTTAAACAGTGAAAAAGTACCTGTCGAACATGAACAACGTGTCGGAAGCGTAAGTCGCGTTCACTGGTTTCGGAGCTGCAGGCAATGACGCAGCAGACGACGAGACCTACCTCACCCTGGATGGCAACAATAGGCAGGGCACTTCGTGTTTTACTTCCCCCACAAAGGGGATGTCAAAGCCGCTGCAAAGCGATATTATTTCATCAGAAAGGTGTGCCAACGCATCGAGAGAATGAAACTCTGTGATCTCTGTGAACAGCCGAGAACACCGAGGATCTATGCTACGGAAACCCGGAAATTGCACCTTCAAATAGTGCCATCAGCCAACAAAAATCAAGATAAATATGGATAACCACATCATAGCCAAAAACATGGAAGTTGAATCCAATTGTGGACTCACAAAGCGAAACTTATCTGGTACGTATTTGGTAGAGTTTCATAACTGCTCTGTTTTTATAAATGCTGAATTTAACAATGTCTAAGAATACAAACCAGAACAGACATTCGTTATGCCATTAGATGGCCTACGCAACAACGAACAGACCCTGGAAATCCACAGTAACATTGAAGAAATGCATATTAAAAACAGGCATCATATCGAATAATTGGACAAGGGGCATAAATTTCAAACATACACTTCGTTAAGTAAGTCGAGCATTTGCATCCTTTTATCCACTATCCACTAGCTGAACCCGGTGCGCGTCTTGCCACGCATGCAACTAAATAAATGAAAATTTAATAGAACTGTGTGTTAAATAAACGAAGATTTGTGTTTTGAATTTAACCCTTGGATCGGTAGATTCTACCGGTTTTTCTTTCTGTGTAGAAGCATTTCATAGACAAAACATTTATCTAGAAATGAGAAGAAAAATTAGCATTTTTCAGTAAAGTAGTGTCTCGTACTAATAAGACACTGAAGAAGTCTGCACATTGTAGACGAAATACGCGTATTTGTCAAGATAAGCAAAGGTAGTTCGAATTAAATGGAAAATACTAATACTACAGGTTGGATAATTTTCATGTTTGGTTCAAATTGGTGTTTCATATGTTTGAAAGCACCCCCTTTCAATGATGGGAAGTGGTCTCGAACCACCATAGAAACATTTCTTGCTTCCAAAATCCCCCACATGCCAAATTTGATTCCATTTGTTTGATTAGTTCTTGAGTTATACTGTATTTTGTGTTGCATTTCCATGGGAGTCCCCCTTACCGGAGAGAAGAGGGATCTCAAATAAAAATATTTCTTGCCTTCGAAATCTCGACCATGCAGAAACTTGTTTTTTATTTACATGGGCGCCTCTGTTTCTAGAGGCGGGAGGATCTTGAACTACCATAGAAAACATTTTTTGACTTCTGAAACCTCCATATACCAAATTTGGATCCATTTGCTCTATTAGTTCTCGACTTATGCAGAAATTTGTGTTTCATTAGCATGGGAGCCCCCCCCCTCCCTTACAGAGGGCGAAAAAGTCTCAAACCACCATAGAAGCATTTCTCTCGTTCAATAACCTCCACTTGCAAAATTTGATTCCATTTGCTTGATTAGCTCTCGAGTAATGCAAAATTTGGTGTTTCATTTGTTGGAACCTCTCTTTTCAGAAAGAGGGGGGGATTTCAAATCACCATAGTTCAAATTTGTAAGAAAGGCTATAGGGGGGAGGGGCTACTTTGACCATTGAAACATTTCTTGCTTCATTTGCTGGTTCCATTTGCTTGATTAGTTCTCGAGTTATGCAAACAAAATTTGTGTTTCATTCGTATAGGAGCCTCACCTCACCTTTCATAAAGGGGAAGAGGGGTCTTGAGTCACCTAAGAAACATTTCTAGCTCTCAAAATCTACCACGTGCCATATTTATTTCCATGTGCTTGATTACTTCTCGAATTACGCAGAAACTTGTGTTCCATTTGTTTGAGATCCCCCACCCCCTTTCGAAATGAGACCTCCTCCCCCCATTTGGAATGGGGAGGGGTCTCAAACCACCATAGAAACATTTCTTGCAATCAAAAACCTTCACATGCTAAACTTGGCTCCATTTGCTTGATTGGTTCTCGAGTTATGCAGAAATTAGTGTTTCATTTGTAAGGAAGCCCACTTTAGCAGAGATGAGAGAGGTCTCTTACTATCATAAGAACTTTTCCTGGGCCAAAAAATTCTTCCATACAAATTTTCACGCCGATTGATTCAGTAGTCTCCGAGTCTATAAGGTACAGACAGACAGACAGACAGACAGACAGACAGACAGACAGACAGACAGACAGACAGACAGACAGACAGACAGACAGACAGACAGACAGACAGACAGACAGACAGACAGACAGACAGACAGACAGACAGACAGACAGACAGACAGACAGACAGACAGACAGACAGACAGACAGACAGACAGACAGACAGACAGACAGACAGACAGACAGACAGACAGACAGACAGACAGACAGACAGACAGACAGACAGACAGACAGACAGACAGACAGACAGACAGACAGACAGACAGACAGACAGACAGACAGACAGACAGACAGACAGACAGACAGACAGACAGACAGACAGACAGACAGACAGGACAGGACAGACAGACAGACAGACAGACAGACAGACAGACAGACAGACTTCAAAATATCTTAAAGTTCATACATTATTAGATCAAAAGAATATTTTAACTTAATAGAATTTATTTTCATCCTATAATAGATGTTTCAATTTCGAGTTTCTTATTGTTTGGCATGGATTACCGAGGGACACCAATCATATATTACAACTTTAACCTACCCACCACGTAGGATCAGTAGGAGAAGTACACTCTGTATCAGATTTTATTCCAAAATCGCATGCTTCCAAAAACATGCACACGAAATTGATAGAGTGCCAAAGTCGCGATAAATTCCCGACAAACATCCATAAAAATTCCATTTAGCCTTCCATTTTTTTTCCACGACCAACAGTCCGTAATTCGAGTCAATGACATTCGAACTCCACTCAAGCACACAAACACAACAGCGATTCCGTGGATTGCATGTCAAATTTACATATAGGCAAAATCAACCCTTTTCCATTTGCTCTTACCGGAGTTTCTCCATTCACACACGTATCAAGATCTCATAAAAGACGAAAAGTTCTTTCGAGAAGGATACCTGTAATAATAACAAAAAAAAACTTTAACTGTATGTTCCACTACACAATCTATTCCTCGAAATCGTGAATTAAGGTAAGGGCACCCTTTCGCTTTTTTACGTCGATCCTCGTCTTTCCTCCCATACCGGCCTGGTTCACGAGTCCACATGTTCATGTGGAACATCTATTTTTATGGGAAAACATTCCTACCCCCCCACCACCCAATCAAAGAACGAGAAAAAAATGCATCAAGAGTTCACATTAATAAACTTGTTCATTATTCACATTCTCGATTTCCCCATCCTAGCATGTTTCCCCGCTCGGAAAGGAGTTCTGTTTAGTCACATTAGTTGCGTAATTTTTTTACGAGTGCGTGTAAGCATTTTTCACGTGAACGAAAGCGAGAAGCGAGGGTTGTTGGTTACTCCTGGCAGTCTGCGGCCGCCGCGTCGAGTGGGAAGGAAATTAATGCAAATTTTTGTTTTACTTTTACTCCTAACCGAATAAGGAGACGCGTCGGCCACTGCCCGCCGCCGCCATCGTCGTCTCGTCTAGTTTTTTGGTCCTTGAACTATAGCGAAGGAATTGATTTTTCCTTGGTAGTTCGTTTCAAGCACCTTGATTCTTCAAGTTCTAACGGTTTTGGCTGGATGTGAGGACGTAGAGGGTAGGGAATCCTGAGGGCGGGGAAAGGGAAGACGGAGAGATATATGTTTAAGTATGTCGGTCCTTGCGCGCGTGTATCGTCGATATGAATATATTTCATCGATGATTATTTTTTATTACGTTCTCTAGAGTGAGTGAGCATTGTTGGTTGTTGGGTTCATTATGGATGGGGAATGTATATTTATGAGCTAGGAAAAATTAAGGCAGTATGTGTTTCTGGAGAAATTAATTTGTGACTGAAAGCTATAAATACACGGACTCGCAATGGGCAAAAATTAGACAGAGTACAACTATAGACTGCTCCGAAATCAAAAAGACCATACTGTAATTTTTGATTATTTTATTCACAAACATAGTAAATAACAGTGATTTCTTTTCATCTTCATTTCAGTTTGCTTGATTTTCCGCAGGGTAGTCGAGTTCTCCAACTTTTCCCTTAACACTACTCATGAGATTCTGCATTGTGCTTTCTCCTACCATTTTTTCCACTTTTGGCCAATCTTCCTTAAATTTTTCAACTCCGCTGGTTTCATGTGTTTTCTCAGCTTTGCATTCGTCAGCTGAGACAGTTTCGATAGGGCGAATCTCTGGGAAGTTTGGTGGATTCATCTCCTTTTTGCCTGACGTACATCGAGCAAGGTGGATCCATCAGGTAGAAGGCAACCATCGAATCCTTCGGATTGCGACGAGGTGAAACCATGGACCGAATGAAATGGATACAACTTTTGTATAAAACAAAGGCCATCCAGCCATGGTCTGATTGTAATGATATGATAAACTAGCTAATAACTGCTCTTCTTTCATCGTATCCGCATCGTTTGTTGGTGTTGCTGCTGAGCTGGCCTAAAATATTTGTTTAACTTTACTTAAAAAAAAAAAATGTTGTAAGAGTATTGAAATGCTAACCAAATCCTTAATTTGCAGGCATAAAAGATCGGTTTTTTAACTTGTGTTTCCAAAAAGACAAATTAAGATTTCAGTGGGGCCAGATGTCAATTATCATGTTTTCATACTTCATCTCCTATAACTACATTACGTTATAAGTTTTCCTATTGATGATTTAAAAATATAAATAGGGATTGAGAGGGACCCTCAAGGCACCCGATTGAAATGATTTAGATGGGGAGAGTCGGAATGCCAACTCCCTATTATTTAGATTTCGTGAATAAGGGACGTGTTTCTCTTCTCTGCTCATTTGGGCATCATCTCACCAGACGGCCGGCTTCTTGATCAATTGTTGGACGCGAATTTGAGAGACTCGATGCCAAAACGGATGATTCCTCGCGAAACCACGAATTCGATAGATAAGATCAGCCAACCCTTTTTCAATGGTAGAACCTCTCTCGCACTCCTTTCGTGTGGCAATACTGCTCCAGTGGGCTGATAAGATCAAGTTAAACTTGCTTAAGAACCTCCCAGACGTCGCTAAGAGGCGCATGTTGAACTTGTTTAATCAGTTTCTGGAACTCAACATTGTACCGGATGATTGGAGGCGGCTGAGAGTTATTGCCATTCAAAAACCTGGCTAAACTTGCGTCAGACCACAACTCCTATCGACCCATCGCGATGTTATCTTTGTAGTCGAAAGTTGTTGGAGAAAATGATCCTTTTCCGCCTGGACAAATGGGTTGAGACGAACAACCTGCTTTCAGATACTCAATATGGTTTCCGTAGCGGTAAGGGAACGAACGACTGTCAGTGCTACAGACGGTTGCTTTAAGTGACAACTGATTATATTCAGAGATAAGCTTTGATCAGCATGAGCGGTCGTAATGCTGAGTCACGTGAATGACAATGGTGGTACGATCTGCAAGGCTGACAACTCCTGGATATCGTTGAAAGACATACGGTTGTCTAGCATTGACGTTGGACTAGAGCTAGGTGTCGAATTCGTCTACGGAGAAACACTCGAGATTGGTGGTTTTTTTCTAGAAGCATACCTGCACAACCGAAGCTTCAAATTTGGGGCAAGCCGATACTCATTCTATGTCATTTAAATATCGTGGAGTCGATTCTAAGTGCTTCTGAGTATCTGAAGCGAAAGTGCCAGCAAAGGGTCAACTTCTTCTGCACAATTACCGGGACCTGGTGGGGAGCGCATCCGCAAGATCTTTTAACGTTGTACCGGACAACGATTTTTTCGGTTATGGAATACGGTAGTTTTTGTTTTCAGTCAGCGGTTCGGTCGCACTTCATCAAACTGGAACGTATTCAGTGTCGGTGTCTTCGTATCGCGTTAGGTTGCATGCACTCGACTCACACCATGAGTCTTGAAGTGCTGGCTGGCATGTTGCCACTCTCGGATCCGTTTTCAGAATTATCTCTCCGGCTCCTCAATCCTCTCCTAATCAGAAACCTTGAGAAGCTTCTTGAGTGAAACCCTAAAACTCGTTTCATGACGTTGTACCGTTTGTACATAACACAGGATGTCAGCACTTCGCCGAATATTCCCAATCGTGTTTGCTGCTTCGATTTCGGAAATTCGGTTCATTTTAATTTACCCATGAAACAGGAGCTTCGTGGCATCCCAGAGCATCATCGTCCTATGATTGCTCCGGTGATATTTGCTGCAAAGTTTGACCTAGTTCATTCCACTAAAACATTTTTCACTGACGGGTATTTGATAGAGGACCTGATGGCTTTGTGCATACAATGAAAATTATAGCGTCGCTCGTAAACTTCTAAGCACTTTGTTCTGTTTTTGTCGCGGAATTGGCAGCAATTCATTTTTCTTAGAAACTGTTGCCTCTTTTACACCAGATTAATACTTCATTTTCACGGATAGTCTTAGTTCTATAGAGGCTATTCGATCCTTGAGGCCGGTAAAGGCCATACAATTTTCGAACTTTGCGCTTAACTCCGTCCATTAGGGTTTGTACAGACTCTTCAGAAATCGTAGAATCCATCTTTGTCCAAATTTGCTGGAAGTGTTTGATATCTTTGATAACTTTGCTTCTTTCCAGAAAGCTTTCGCTTCACCAGAGCCCAATATCTCTCGATTGGTCGTAGCTCTGGGCAATTTGGCGGGATTGAAGTTTTTGGTACAATGTTCACTTGATTTGCTTGGTACCACTCCATCACAGTTTTAGCATAGTGGCATGATGCCCAATCGGGCCAGAACAAAGGTTTTCTTTGTTTCTTCTTTGATGAAGGGTAGCAATCGCTTCTGCAGACACTCTTTCTGATAGATCTCCTTGTTGATTGTGCCTGTAGTGACGAAAGATTTACTCTTTTCCACACGTGCAAATTGCTCGCCACACAAGGTATTTTTTGGGAAATTTCGATGCCTTCTTCGTTCTGAAATGCTCAGCTGTAGCATTTCTGGCCATAGCAGAATAAAAAGCCAGCCCTTGAACCTGCTTGAAATCCTCCAGGACATAAGTTTCATCCTCCATAACAACGCATGAAAACTTCGTCAAATATTCGCAGTACAAACGTCGAGCCCGTGATTTTGCTGCCAAGTTCTGTTTGTCGTTGGGATTTGGAACTGTTTTTACTTTACACGACTTAAGTCCCAAATGTTGTTTTGATTTTTGGACAAAACCAGGTGACATCCCTATTTTACGAGCCACCGTTCGAATGGAGAGATTTGGGTTTTTCGTTAATATCCTTTTCACCTTTCAGCCCATGGCAGGATCAGCGTGTCCAATGTTTTTGTCACTTTTCGGTTTCCTCTCCATCATCAAACGTTTCGAAAACGATTTGAGCACATCGTGAATAGTGGATTTAGGCAAGTCCAATGTTTTTGCAAGGTCCCGTACAAAATTCACTCGCGCACTAATTTTTCTTTGTCGCCATCTTGAATACTAAACATGAAATGTAAACATCAATCATAGTCTTTTTCATCATAGACTCTCAGCTATACCACAGTGAAATTTTTCATTCCTACGTGCAATATTTCAAAAATTACAATGATTTGAAGGTGTCCGGATTAATGTGGATACAGACCTTATTCTGTCACTCCTTAGGTCTAACAAATGTTGGTTCAGGTGATTGGATTTGGGTTGGGACTTCATTCATTAGATGTTTCGCCTCATGTCCAATCATTATTCTTTAAACACACATTTGTTCCGTGTTGGACTGGGAGACAGCAATCTCTGTGAATGCGGACAAGGTTACCAGGACGCAGATCACGTTATTTGGTTTTGTGCTGAGCATCGTGGAGTCAGATCTGAGCATTGTGATGCCCTTCGGGCTCGAGGAAGACAACCCAATGTACCAGTTCGAGATATATTGGCTCTGCGTGACCTGGAGTTTATGAAACTTAGATTTTTTTTTGACGTAGACTACGTCTTACGGCAAGGGTAGGGTGTCAAATGAAAATCTAAAATATTGCGACCGTCACGAAAAACCGTACGTTTTGTATGCGAATAACTCAAATAATCTACGATAGATTTACATGATTTCTTCTACAATCGGTCGGAAATTTTACCGCGCTCCAATTCAATTGTCGCATTATTTCAAACAATAGTAAACTATTGAGAATAACGCAAATATAAGGTGATGTCTTATAATGTCATTTTGCAGAGTAAATTTACCAAATTTCCTAACACAGTTTTCAAATCGAAGCAAGGAACGTCTTGCATCATCTTCTTCTTCTTTGTATTAGAGAGGGACTTTAACCAATCATATCATTTGTCTCCCCATGTGCGTCTCGCATGCAGCTGAGAACGGCATAGAAGGAACGCATAGGAAAAAATTCCTCAGTCGTTTGGCAGCATTGAAGCTGCGCGGAGCTGGTCGCTGGTAGCTGGTCACAGGCAGCTGGTAGGAGCTTTATTCGTCTCGCAGCGGAGGTCGCAGAGGCAGCTGGTGCTCGCGTAGCAGCTGCGGTGGTTAGTACCGAGGCTCGCGATGAGGTAAAATGGCTGATTATGGGGGCGCATAATCGCGTCGGTTTGAGCAAGCCGCCATCTTATCTCATCGTGGCAATTGTTTCGCCGCGACTTCGAAAGCGCTGTTGTTTGCGGAAAGCGTCCTTGGGGCGATCAGCAGTAGGTGGAAGTAATCTGTCCTTTTGAGGACAATGAATTAAAATAAAAGAGTTGTTTATTAAAGAACTAAATTTCGTAAATTTACTACTCGATGGAGGGCGAGCTGTCGGTAAAAATGTTACCCAGCTGGTTGGCGAATCCATAAATTGATAATCTGTCTATTTGAGGACAACCAATTTAATTGAAAGAGTTGTTTATACAAGAATTGAACTTTTATTTCGTTTGATTTGTGTGCCTAATACCATGGTGCCGATTCGTTCGCTGCAACTGCAAAACGCCTCCATGGAGGGCGAGCCGTCGGGAAAATTTTACCCAACTGGTTGGCGCAACCCACTTATAAATAATCTATCCTTTTGAGGACAACCAATCCAGTTCAGAGAGTTGTTTATGCATAGAATTAAATTAATATTTCGTTCGGTTTGTGCGCCATTTAATCTGCAAAAACGATACTGTTTGCGGGAGAGCCTCCATGGAAGGCGAGCAGGACATTTCTCCGTCGGTGAAATTTTTTCCTAGCTGGTTAAGCGCAACCAGCGATGAATCAATAAATCAATTCAATTTTTAATATATGAGAGTTATTTGAGTAAGAGTTTATCTTACATTTTTGGTCGATTGGCAGTCATATTGGATTTTGCCAAGTCGTTACTAAACAACAGTGTGCTATGCAGCGGATCCATAAAATCAGTGAAAATAAATCAAAGCCTGCCGGTGCTTTGATTTATTTTCACCGAAAATCCTACCAGATACAAATCCATCTTTGCTACTTTCAATTTAATATTCTCAGCTTGAGAGTTTGTTTGATTGGGATTTTCGTTTCAAATTGCCGATTGGCAGCCAGTGGTATTAGCAAAACTTGTTTTCCTTTCGTCGCATACCTTAAACCACACAAATTCCCTATCAAGGACACCATTTTCGATGTCGAACATGATATTCGAACCAACATTCTCTGTAAATTCCAATTGGTAGTGTGTTATAAACAGTTGTTCTGTTTTGTTTACGATTAGCGTCGCATAGAGTCCTACCTCTAGGAAGAAAAACGTTTTGAGAAACATAGTGAAGGTGAGAATGCCTAACTGATTTGATCCAGAACGCTTGCGCAGATTCAGGAAGCGCATAAAGAGCGAACATACGGGAAATCCCCGAAACGACCATGCACCGATGCCGAGCGAGTTCGTAGTTATCGGGCGAAATTGAAAGCAGCAAGAGGTAATGCGTTGCCAACAACTAGTTGGGACGCTGGAGAAGGTCCTTCAACTCGAGGTAGAAAATTGATATTTATTAAATTTAAATCAATTTGACAAAGTGCATGTCATCATAGCAATTGAATATCTCTGTATGTTATCGCTCCTTGTCTTAATAAATTTCAACATAGTATTTATTGTATTCTGGTGATGACATGCACCGCGTGCTTTCACATCATACGAACCTACAAATGATATCGATACAAATAATGCGTGATTATTTTCTCAGGTGTTTATTTTATATATATATACGAATGTATCATATATTAACCAACCTTTTCTCTCATACCCATTGCAAAGAATAATGATATTTTATAAAACTCACTCTCTTTCTTCTGCGATATCTAATATATTTATATATATTTCGATTTCCTTAACGTTTTAGCCATAATGGATTCACTAATTTACCTGACATTCACATAGAAACATGAATAATAATTTCACAAGAGAATCAAAGACCATATTTTAGGTACTGAATTTAACCTTATATTCCCAACTTTTGCCTTATGTATTCATCACATAGTAAAATATAGAATATAAAAGTTTTCAATGGAAAAGTAAGAGTGAGCGGTTGTGTATTTTTCGAAGGGCTTATTCATACCAACACCTAAATAACTAAATCAATATAGTGGGAATTTTAATGTTTTGAAATGGAATGGCTGATTGATCACATGAGAAAGTCATTGAGATGTTATAATTCCATATAGTATACCGAATATAGCCGAATGCCCGGAGCGATAATATAAATAAATGCCCGGAGCAATGAAATTAACAAACTTTACTGAAATTCGGCCGAACAAGAATCCTTAATGATATCAATATCCATCGAAAGTTTTCGACTCAATAATGTTAGTTGGTGACTTTTCATGGTCTAACGCCTTGTTAAGCATGTCTTAGCAAAGGTATATAACTAGTTGAATATCGTTTCTAGCTAAATTATTGTATGAGTTATAGCTGAAATTGTAATCGTGCGCTACATAATCAACTGAGTCAAGGGACATGTACCCTATATACTTGTATATAACCTTACAACAACTGCAAGATAATTCTTGTTATTTTCTGTTTGATAAAACTTTCTGAACTTTGGAACATTTTTAGAGACGCTTACAGATCTGAAAATGAAAATACAATTGATTATAGTGTTATCATAGCAATCACTAAACCTGTTGGATATCTTCTGATAATTTTTGAATTCTAGAGTATTTATTACCCTTGAAATCCAGAATAGCTAAAGTTGCATAAATTACAAATCTTTGATTCTTTGAAGTTGAATTATTCAAAGGCATACTACAACTCAGATTGTATACAAATGATCCAAATGGTATGGTATTTAAATGGAGAATGTTGAAAAGGAGACAAGGTATCAGTCAAAATATATGTTTGTATTTCTAGGCTACCAAAGAGTTATAAAGTGTACAAGATAATTTTCCCACGCACTAACTTCATAAAGCAAACGGCCCTTTTCAAGGCCACCAAATAATATTTCAGGAGCGTACAATAGAATTTTCTTACATACTGGCTTCAAAACGCTGGTCTAATGTCCTCAAGAGCCGCTCCCGTCATATTGTGACTTAAACTGCTTCTATCGGTAAGGGTAAGCGACCGGCACGAATAATTGAAACCCTTTTAACGCTAATAATAGCCACAAAGAATTTCCTGACATTATAATGCATCTCTTGGTTTAACGTAGTCTACGTCAACCGGTCGTGTCTTGTACACAACTCCACTGATTTTTTAATTTGAAACGTTCAATTAAAAAGTTGTGATTTGGTTCTAGATATAAGAAAACCATTGTTCCTTATGTTTGTTCAAAATTTCCACTGCATTTTTTCCATCCATTAAATTGTAATTCCTATTAACTCCTGGGAGACGGCTGCGAGTCATCGGTTCTACATTAGTAAGACAACTGATGTAATCTATATAAAACATGAAAACTTGGCTGTAAAAGTTGCTTCGATTGAGCCTATAAGCAGATAAATGAATTCATAAAAAATAAATACACAGTAGCTCGGTTATCTCACTGCGCAGTCTGTTTGCTCATGGGCATGGTCTACCCCATTTGTTAAGACATTATTTAGAATTTTCCGCTTGAAAAAAAAATGTACATGGCATGGTGCAACGTGGAACTAGCGAAGATTCCACAACCAGAATCGAGACTAGTGAACCAATGAAGCAACTTGAGGAGAATTCAAATCGCAAAATCCGAATAAGGTACTCTGCATTGATAAATCGGTCAAACTTTAAAAAATATGTCTCATCAAACTATATAAACAAAAGAAAATCCACTTACAGTCTCAAGAGCTTTGACGAGTATCTCAGCAACCGAACGGAGGGCAAAAGGGGATAACCGTATACTATGAGGAACACAAACCCTCCACCAAACAGTCTCAAGGAAACGACTCGGTTAAGATGATTTTGACGGCGGCAGTCGTGGAGAAGAGAGATCCGGATGAAACGTTCACTGAAGCTATGACCAATAAGATAACTACCATATTTCCGACTGAAAATCCCACAGGTAAAACAAACAACTCAAAAGTAATTTCATTATCACCGTGATTTAATCCACGTCCTGTTCATATATGACTCAGTATAACGATTGATGTTATTGGAATTTTAGGACACGTATTGGAAAAGTCGTGGACAGCTACACAACATGTGCAGGATACGAGCTGGCCCGGCCGGAGTCATCCGGGTATTGATAAATTTCAAAAGTAAATTGTC
>JASCZW010004258.1:0-48608 GCA_034211315.2 Aedes japonicus | reverse complement strand
TCTTCAATTTTCTATTTGCGTTTGGAGTGAATACACTCATTCGATTTAGCTCATCCAGGTTTCAATGTTCGAAAGTGTTGGCATAATTAAAAAAGCATTTGTTTCTTGTGCTTAGTAAGTGGAAATTTCCCATCGATATAAAAAGGCTAACATTTGTGCTTTCTGGTGTATTTTTATGATCCAAAGGCATTTCCAAACAAATCGTGAATCATGAACAATTTTTGATGTTTTGTGTTTATGGCGTCATGTTTTTAAGATGGAACACTGTTAGGCTTGTAAGATGGATTTTTCGCTTTAAAACATGAATGATATTTTTATGTTTGGAAATGCCATGGAATCAACAATAAATTGAAATATAACAATACATTTTTTGAAATTGCAATTTTCGATGGATTTCGAAAATTGACCATAATTTTTTTTTTAATGAATATAAATAATCAGTTCCGTGGGCAATTTTGAAGCCTTTTAGTTCCTCTTTCGTAACTTCCTCGAAAAAATATAAATTATACATGTTACAAGCAAAAAACGAATCGTGTTCAATCTTACAAGCCTTTCCCATACCTAGTTTTGATAGCTTTATATTGATTATCAGAAAATACATTTAACCTATATGGAAGAAGGAAAGCACATCTCCAAAATTCGATTGTAACACGATAGTTGTGGTGAAATGTTCGGCAACATCGACCATTCGGTTTAAACGCAGCGCAAATATACTAATTATAATTGATTATCGAATATTATTTAGTGTTATGGATTATGAGTTTTCACCTGCGCCTATAAATTATTGTTCCACACTTCATTTGCCATTGTTATTTACCGACCACACTTGGGGTGCGTTTTCATACACGTCTGACTACAAAACAGGAGCACACAAAAGAGTTGAATAAATATTAGGTTTTCTCCAGCCAATGCAGTGTTCTGTGAGTGTCATCATCAGCACCATTATGCATCTCCCGTTGTGCACACACATACACACGATCATTTTGTCACCGGGGGTTTGCTTCCGGGATTGCTGACAGGAGCGAAAACAATGGGCTTGTAGCGGCAATTTGCTCATCCAAGCGCAACACCGTTTGAAAGCGAAAAAAAAAATGCTAAAATAGGCATAAATTATTGTGTTTTGATCTGCAGTTTATACATTTTTGATTCCCACAAAATAGGCTTCAATCGATATCAATTTCAGAGGGTTGGCGAAAGTATTCGAAATTACGATCCAGGCCCGATGGAGACAGGCAATGTAAGGAGTGCAGGGAACGGTGCAAGGGTACATTTTTTATTTCCGATATTGATTTCAAATAATTGCGCCACTATGTTGTACCGGTTTGACATTATCGAAACAGGAGTTTGCTATTACCGAACCTAGAATGGACTGATGCTAAATTTATGGAAATTAAAAATGATTACTTCCTGCTCTCCTCACCCGGGTTTTGCCCTCACCCATTTTGCAGACCTGTTCCTTCTAGCCTTGTCATTTTTTTTTGTAAATATTTTAATTAATCTCCTTAATTGTTTGATGTTGATAATACTTACCTCTTATTTTTAATGCTTATCACGCGGTGAGTACAATTCTGTGAAATTGGAAATGGATTTACATGTTCTTCAACACCGTTTGGTTCCATGGCACTCAAAAAATACTTCTTATTAGAGATAGCCCAGAGTTGTAATTTAATTAGGTGTTTATAATTTGAAACAAACATGAATAATTGATCATTGTGGCACATCCAATAGTCGGCAATTGCGACTCCCGGTCCGGTGGAGGAAATTTTTCGCATTGAATTTCCTAGGGCATAGAGTGTCATTGTGTTTATTACACAATAGAGCTAATTCATTGCTACTTATTTCAACCCACAATGTGAACTAGCTGCTGATTATTTGATTTAGTTCACAGTGTGTTTTTTATTGATTTCGAAATCATGTCGGTCAGGAATCCTGGAACGGGTCTTGCATTTATTGATAATTTGCGCACGTGTTACTGTAATATATTTGATCCCTACTGGACTTGAAGTTCTTCAAGGTTTCATACAATGTTAAGTCACGCTGGTATCAAATTTTAGTCCAAGCTAGCCCTACCAGGAGTTGGATAGTCCGCTTGGACCCTAGCTTAATTATTCACCCCTTAAAATGCTACTCACAACGAACAACCCTTCGGTGTATTGTGTCAAAATAACACGAGAAATCAAAACAAAAATAAAGATTCTATTACCGAAGAGAGCAAGAATGCATTGCAAGGTGCATGGTGCACTTAGGACCAATGAGTTGCTTAAAAACATTGTTAATTTTAAATTCGCTTGCTTTCTATTGAATCCTAGAGGGTTTGAGCTGTTTAGTGGAATACCTGTAACTAGAAATTAGAAGAAGAATTAGTATCTTTCATTTAATTCCAACTACCTTTGCTTATCTTCGACAGATACGCGTATTTCGTCTACAATGTGCAGACTTCTTCAGTGTCTCGTACCAGTCGAGTTATTAGTACGAGACACTGAAGAAGTCTGCACATTGTAGACGAAATACGCGTATCTGTCGAAGATAAGCAAAGGTAGTTGGAATTAAATGGAAGATACTAATTCTTCTTCTAATTTCTAGTTGCTTTCTATTGATTATTGGCTCTACAACTATGCGAAAATAAGGTCAACATGTGGAAAATGTGGAGGCTGTTACAATAAGAATGCTTGATATTGAAATTTGCGTTAGTTTTCGAACCAGAGTAACAGGCTCAACTGAGAGGAATAATAGCACTCTCGTTGAAAAGACCCGTGTGATAATGAGTCAATTTTTGACTCGGTTCTTGCCGTATTAAGTCGCAGAAAGTCTAAGCATATATATAGTCTAAGCATCAATATTTTTTCTGGAGACAATTTTATTTCAGTTTGATGAATAATTTCTCTATAATGTTCACTCTTAGTAGCATGTAAAACTATGTCTTGTCATCGTTAACCATACGCCAAAGAACACACATTTAACCCAATACTGCTCATCAGTCTCTGCACAGACTCCTTTGCAATTTTTTTAGCATCTTATTACCAGTCTTTCGCCAATTTTTCGATGGTTTGTGCTGCTTTTACATGTTTCATTAGATATGCGTTGTGTCTCGATAAGTCAGGTTTGAGAACAGTTCAGGGGATTCATAAGTTTCGGCACGTTTTGGACCTTACTCTAAGAAGTACCCAGCGCATTGGCAACATCTCAAACAACTGCCATCTTTCGGTCCATCTGTCCTGGATGCGTCCGTTTTTGTTGCGTCCGGAAAGCTACAATCCTCACCAAACTGCTCCGATACTCACACTTTTAAGTTTCGCCAATTGACTTAATGAACTATTGGGGATAGAGTACCATTTGTGCTTTTCGGGAGGAATGCCTTGCTTTTTAATGAATTCGTTGCAAAAATCCAATTCCGATACACAAACATATATATCAGAACACAAACAGTGGAAATCATACATTCTAGGACACTTTAAAGTAATAGAAAATGTTCCTAGCGCGACAATTAAGTGTCGAGTGCTTGACTCTAAAAAAGTAAATCGCATACGAAATAGGTCAATCTGCCAAAAGCTAAGCCTTTTCCAGTGGAATTTAAAACTATTTGCTCGTGTTTTCTAGTAATTATTACATAACGTGTTTTAATTTTCAGATTAAATTCATTAAAGTAAAGCATTTGTTTAATTTGTTTTTCTAAACATCATTATCTATTTCTTTGCTCTCGTTAAAGTGTTTTTCAAAAAGTGTTTTTAGTAAAAAAGCTCCATTATTTGTTATGTCAAAAGCTCAACAATATATATTTTAATTATATCAACAAAATGTATCTCTGCAGTACAGTTATGGATCTCTTCATCGATAGACTTCAGAATAATTAAAAAAAAAACAAACGGTGCGCTAAAAGATTTTCACTAAGTTAGATGACCAGGGACGTAAAAGTAAAAGTCCTTCTTTAATTCTTGTGTGTTCGACAAAACAAATACCTTTAAGTGTTCAACAGGATATCCGGTACCCACAAAATTCAAATGATTATAACTCTGGCAATTAACGATTGCATTAGAAAAATGAACAAAAATTGCCGATTTTTCATGGTTTTTCCTTCACCCGCACTGACAGCATCAATTATAGTAACCCATGAGCTCTATTTGTCGAACTCTAACCACGATGGCAAAAACAGGTAAGCAACTACGTTCAAAAGTGTGCGCGTTCAAAGAACGGCACCCCGCCGCGTCGAAAACGGACATCGTGCGGAACTTTGTGGACGCCGGATACGCTCGTTCCGGCATCTAAAACATCTTGGCACTATTAGACAACAATCAGAGCACCGCAAGAAAGCCCGGTTCCGGACGGCCGACGACCCTGAGCGACAAGAAGCTCCAAAGGATGCTGAAGAGGAAGACCGAGGGAAAAGTAGCTACATCGCTGCGTGCGCTTGGCCGGGAGGTCGGTTCAATCGGCCAAACTGTGAAAAAGTACTTGGCGAACATGAACAAACATGTCAGGAAGCGAAAGTCGCGTCCACTGGTTTCGGAGCTGCAAGCAATGACGCAGCGGCAGCTGCTGAATAAGATGGTCAACCCGATTTTCCCGGCGAATCACGACGTGGTGATGGACGACGAGACCTATCTCTTCCTGAATGGCAACGACTGGCAGGGCACTTCGTATACTACTTCCCCCACGAAGAAAGTGAGCTCCGAGGTGAAGCTCATTTCACACACCAAGTTCCCCAAGCAGGTGCTGCTGTGGCTGACAATCAGCGAGAAGGGGATGTCATAGCCGCTCTTCTATCACTCCGGACTGGTTGTGAATGGGGAAATTTATAGTACGAAATGCCTGCTGGAAGTTGCGTCGTTCATCAAGAAATACCATAAGGATGAAAACGCGGTGTTCTGGTCGGATCTGGGGTCAGCCCCTTCTCGAAGGGATCGTTACAGGAGATTGAGCGAATGAATATCGATGTGGTACCCCAGTCGGTGAACCCGCCAAACGTCTTCCAGCTTCGCCCCATCGAGAATTTCTGGGCCAACCTGAAGCGTAACAGTTACTCCAACAATTTTTTCGCAAAAACTGAGGAGAAATTGATAAATAAAACGACTGGCAATAAAACTCAAAACATACCTTGACGCATGTTTTCGTCCCCCATGGCGAATGTTCCGGTTAACCCCTAATGCTATTTACACCGATCTATTGGCTGCTTTCGACAAGGTGAACGACGCTATAGTGATGGCCAAACTTGACAGGCTCGGAATCAACGATAATCTTCGATCATATCTCACTCATAGGCTACTTAAGGTTGCTATAGGAGATTGTCATTCTGCTAGTTTCTGTGTCTCATCTGGCATTCCACAAGGCAGCCATCTGGGCTCGCTAATGTTCCTACTTTACTTCAACAACGTGCATCTTATCATCAAAAGTCCGTTTTTATCTTATGCAGACGATCTCAAATCTATCTGAGGATTCGTTCAGTTAACGATTGTATTCATTTTCAACAACAACTTGATGCAGTGGCCAATTGGTGCACGATTAATCGGATGGTGATCGCTTCTTCCAAGTGTTACGTCATAACGTTTTCGCGAGAGAAGTAACCGATAACCTTCAATTATGAACTGCTTGGATCATTAATAGGCCGAGTGAGTCATGTGAAGGATCTCGGGGTGATTTTTGATACACAACTAAATTATAAGCAGCATGTCTCATACGTCGTTGCTAAAGCATCAAGAGTGCTGGGACTAGTCTTTAGAATAGCCAAAACATTTTCCGACGTTTATTGTTTCAAATCGCTCTACAGCTCTCTTGTGAGGTCCACGCTGGAGTACTGTTCTGCCGTTTGGAGCCCTTATCACAACAACGGTTCGGAACAAATTGAATCGGTTCAACGTCGCTTTCTTCGTTTTGTTCTCCGAAGACTACCTTGGAGGGATCGGTTCCGATTGCCCAGCTACGGAAACCGTTGCCGTCTGATCAACCTGCAAACTTTGCGACTGAGAAGGGACGTCAACAACGCATTGATCATCGCAGGCGCCCTACAAGGCAGAATTGATTGCTAGGCGATTCTTGAAAATATCGACTTGAATGTTCGTCCTCGGCCACTGCGAAATAATATAATGCTGAGGCCTCCGCTTCGTCGTACGAACTACGGACTAGAGGGTGCGATCAGTGGTTTGCAACGAGTGTTCAACAGAGTGGCTTCAATGTTCGACTTCCATCTTTTGCGTGCAGTTCTCCGTCGAAGATTTACCGTTGCCTTCGAGCATCCCGGTAGCTGATCATGACTACGAAAAAATGTATTTTTGTGTCTATACTAGTTTTTTTTTTTTTAGGATTTGACTAATTCTGATTTGCTAGTTTATGAATGTGATAATTTTTGTAACATTGTTTATGTATGTATGTATGTAAGGTAGCCACCATCCCTTCTACGACCTTGTCATGTATGCAGCTCCACTTAATAGCAAGATCAAATTGAGTTACCGGGTTGCATTCACAGTAACGCAGTATGAAGGGCCAAAAACGGTTGGGCGGACCCGTAAGCAGAGACACTTACGTGAAACCCGCGGGAACATAAGATTCTCCTTCCAACGATACGATCCAACAAATCGCATAACCCAATCCGCAATACTCATTAAGCTTTCTACGGGATGGCTTGTTAAGAAGGGCGCGTCACTCACGCTGAAACTGTTGGAGTAGAATTCGCAACATCACAATCGAATCGGTAGGATAAGAAAATGATACTGTTTATTCCCTCCTAGACGCCGGTTGTCATACCACTCCATTGTCCAATTCCAGTTTGAATGATACCCTGATGCTCCTCCTGCCCAATATATATTCAATGTCATGTAGTAATATATGAAATATAGAAAATATTAAACTGATAAAAATATAGTGAATGATTATTATAATAATATTTAATATAGTAAGTAAATGTAAGAATGATAGTAACAATTCCATTTGTAAACCTGAAAGTTTAGACAATATAGTAGCTATGAGAGAGAAAAAATTGATTCAAACATATTTTACAATACTTGGAATAACCATGGATGATCTGAAATTATATAGCATATGAAGAATAGTTAACAAAAAATTTCGAAGTGCTGTTCCGTTTCCTTGAATCACAAAAACTTTTTGTAGTGAGTCTCACAGTAACTATAGCAATTTTTATCAAATGAATTTAAATACAATAATATCATATCATTTAATATCATAACATAAAATAAAAATTTGACGTTAAAATGTGAAATAAAAATACGAGCAAACCAGTAAACTATAGCAGAATATATATCCGTAACTTAGCTGGTCATCAAAAGACTTCCGCTGTTGCAGCTTCGATAAAATTAATATCTATTAAGAATTTGTTTTCCACAGTTATAGTCAAATAACATAATAAGCGTAAGTATAATATATATCTGTTATCCACTGGTTTGTAACTGAAAAAAATTAGATATGTTTTAATTTTCGAATAGTCTTGGAAAAGCTGAAAACAGCAAACAATTAGAAGAAATACATTTTATATAAGCATGAATAATGCCAAAAACGTAGATTAAGTAAAACCAGACAAAAAAAGTCCGATAACTCTTATTGGTCTGGATCTATAAATGGTAATGGGAAACAGGAAAGCAATGATTATACGGCATAGAATATAGATAAATAGCGAAGGGATGTTATACTAAAAAATGATAATACCAATTGTAATTGTATTCACATATCTACATATTGTGATCCTGCTGCAATTGTAGACGGGCCCGCTCATGCATTACTAACCTTAGATAAATTATCATAACCACCGAAAAAACAAAATATATTTTAAATTATTTAAAAATACTTAGGAGTTCCTTGGAAGACCTGAAATTACAAAGAATAGTATATCTACCATATCGCTGTGCAGCTGCTATAGTGGAAAAAATAATTGATGTGATATAACCACAATGGAACTGACTCTTAGCTTCGGGTCCTGGAATCCCTACTGAGCCCTTGCGGCACGTCAAGCCGGCCAGTTCAGCGCAAGGGATTTTTGTAACATTGTTTATTTTACAAAAAAAAAAAAAAAACCTCAAGGAATTAGAATTTTTTTGCAAGTATGCTCAAATAATTATCTTCCATGGGAAATTTATCAAAAGCAATTATCTGAATCTAAAAAAGTCCATTTTTTTAATGCAAACGTTACTGACCGTTTTTATTTTGTTGGCACCGTGAGATTCAAAAACTCATTCGCTTCATGTATATCATCGGCTATGTCCATTGGGATTCATTTGGATCCCAAAAAATTCGGGATTCCAGGGCTGTCGTCCGGACGGGGACACTATTTGGAAATATCAATTGAATTTCCGAGAATGGATTTCACTATCTTTGTAATAATTCCTAGAAACTAATTCTATTCCATTGTGTGCTATTTGCCGACTTTTACCAGGACAGCCATGGCCATGCACATATTTAGAAGGAAATCCTGGCAATATGGGTATCAAAACTCATGAAATTTTTATAGTAGGATTTTCCTGTGAGGCGAGAGGCCATGAACCAACGTAGAAAGAAACCCTCACAATATGAAATTTCACCAAAAGATTATTTCTCAACGTTTTGTGACCATCTGATGATTTGTCCCCGGAACGGATATCCCGGAACAGGTTCTCGTGGGGTTCGAAAGGCCATGAACATTTTCAGAAGCAAATCCCGGCAATATGGGTATCAAAATTCATTAAATGTCTTCATTAGTATTTTCCTCAACGTTTTGTGGCCATCTGGGGATTTGTGCTCGGACCGGTTTTTCCGGATCAAGTTTCCGTTTGGTCTCGAGTGGATATTAACAATATTTAGAAGGAAACCCTGGAAATGTGGGTTTAAAAATTCATGAAATTTCTCCAAAAGGCTATTTCTCAAAGTTTTGTGGCCATTTGATAATTTTTCCTCGGAACAGTCCTCTCGGAACAGGTTTTTTTTTTTTTTTTTTTTTGTTGGGGCGTAGAATCTGAGTTGAACTTTTGTGATATACCCCTGTTTACTATACTAATTCGCATCTTAAAGTTAGATCACCATTTTCACCATCGGAACAGGTTTCTGAGTGACCATGCACAATACAGGGTTTCCTTCTGAAAATTTTCACGGCCACTCTAGGCCCCAGGCCCCAAGAGAACCTGTTATAGAATGGCCGTTCCAAAGACAAGTCGGCATATGGAAAATGGAAAATGGTTTTAGGAATTTTTCCAATACATCCATTTCCGGAAATTCGCTACATGTTCCAAAATAGAGTCTCCGTACCGAACCACAGCCTCAGAAATCCGTATTTTCGGGAACCAGATGAATTCAAATTGTCATTGTCAATCATTTTCATAGAGTAAATAAGTTTTTCAATCTAACGGCGCTAACAAAATTAAAATCGGCCAATTATTGTCAGAACTACACCCGGGTACCCTGTCGAACACTTGAGAGGAAAGAAAATCAAAGTCTCCCACTTTGGCCTCCTTGTTAGGGACGGCTGGTCGTCATCCTAGAGTAGCATGGAAGATTAATCAGTGCTGTGCTCTACAGTCCTCTGGCAAGACATAGGTTTGGTGCAGGCCTTACGATCCAGTCATAAAAATCATTAGTACAGGAAATACGCAATGTTAATCTTTGCGCTACAACTGATTTTAGTGTTCTAAGTTCCATTGGATTGAGAGTTTCATATAGTTCAATAGCCACAATATGGATTGTATCAGGAATATGGCTCCAGAGGTATTCTAGAATCAGTTGAGGTAATAGATTGTTTTGTGGCGAACAATTTTCTTGTTTAAGGAGTATTTTGTCAACATTTTTTCATGAACAAGATGTCAAATGACCAACCAACATCCTGTGACCACGTTGAACAATCAGGAAGCACCAGACCATGTTGCGGATTGGATGCTCCGGGGAAATGTGGCCCAACGTGGACTAACATTCCCTCCCACTCCCCTACAGTTGCAAGGTCGTGGTCAGGGTTGACTTAGTCTACTGGAGGCAGCATGTCTGGTGTCTAAGGGTTCGAAAGCATCCCCCAGGTTTCTTACCGAACGAAAAAGGAGCCGGATGTGATATTTCTCTTAACAGTAGATTGAGTCTTCACCACCTACGATATTGTGTAACTGTAAATGCTATATCAAAGTTCATGATTTTTCATAAGCAGTTCATTGGTGGTCATTTCGAGCATTTCTCGCCATCTTAAAATGAAAGCAAAATAAGTTATCCTATTTTTTTTCGAAATAATTAAAAAAAAAAGATGTTTTATTCAAATAAATGGATGATTTGTTATTGTTGGGGATTGAACTTGAACATTGTAAATATCGAATAAAACTAGCATTATTGTTTCATGAATTTGCGAATTTCTGATCGAAAGCTTTTCATCAAGTTCTGGACAAGTGTTTCATCGGAACCCAATTTATTCTGAAGTACTACATATCATCAGCTGCCTTATCGGTATATTAGAAGATCCTCTTCACAATCGCTTAATAGCGTTCGATGGACCGAAGCTAAGGACAATTTGGCGGATTGATATCTTTCGCAACGAAATCTACACCCTCACCTTTTGAGAGTTGTTTTGGTCGTCCAATAAAATACGTGCATCCGCTGTAAAACTCCTGAAAACAAATGTTGGGCCCTTGTTGCTACGCGTTACATCTGTTCTGTACGTTGCTTGACAATTTTCTGCTTCTTGAAGGACTTCAGGTTGTTCCGTTTCTTGATACGTTGAATCATTCCGACGCTGGCTCCTGCTTCACTGGCCAAATCACGTATGGTTCAAATCAGGTATGGTCCAAATCACAGTGATGTCACACCTCAAATTTGACAGGTACTGGTGCCCTTGTGTTCAGAAATTCGTGTGTGGGAAAAAAAGGACGGAGAACACGACGACTGTTTAAATCTCTTATACTCTCATGGTAAAAAGTGAGGTTAGCTTTTTCGGCGCAACGGCGTATTGACATTGGCTTGTTTTTCCGAGCGAGAGGTGACACTTTCAGATGTAGTTTAGGGTTTGAAGATCCAGGTTTTCTGCCTCTTCCTGGTAGTTCATTCAAAGAACGGTGTTACCCAAACTTGTTTATGATGGATTTTACACACGTTTTGAAATTCCAGACCGCTTCGTCAATTGTCGTATAGTTACACCCTCTTCACGTAGCCTTGTGTCCAAAACCTCAAATTCCACGTCTTTTTCAATGAACGACATTCTGAAAACGAAGAATTTGATTCGTACAAATAAGTAAACAAACGAACGATGACAGTGCAACGCACAGCATGCTATGCTGGACACATTAAAACCATCACAAATATACGCGTATACTGCAATTGTACGTGGATAGCTTATTTTCGATACATTTCCTAAAGCAACTGTGAAGTTTTGTGTGCTTCGTTTCCTACTAAATGCTATCGCATTACTGTTTTGTATGTATAGTTGCAACTGTTGTTGAACTACTCCAGTCGAGTCATAAGTACGAGACATTGAAGAAGTCTGCACACTGTAGACGAAATACGCGTAATTTTCAAGATAAGCAAAAGTAGTTGGAATTAAATGGAAAATTCTAATTTTGCTTCTTCTTTTCTAGTTGCAGGTATTCCACTAAACAGCTCAAACTCTCTAGGATTCATATAATCAATGTTATGGACTTAAGAATAGGGGTTGCAAACAAATTAAAAGGGCTTAAGTAGAAGCCTTAAAGGACTCCTAAGGTGACTTTTGTAGGGCTTTAATTGCAGACTTCGTATGATTTTTTTGTGTGATTCTCGAATTCAAGGCTTAAACAGTAGTGTTCACTCTACCCACCACAAAATGTCATAAAATATACTAAACTAAAACTACTTTGAAACACTTAGGTGATTTTTATTTATGATTTATTGGCCATTTCATTATGAAAACATGATAAACCACTATACACAGTTTATGTTCCCTTTGGTTTGTGTTTGGATGAGCCATTTGAAAAGTATACATTCGTAAATTGATATATTACCATTGAAATTTTACCAATAACAACATTTATACTATGTTATTAATACAACAGGCCATAGTTGCAAACATTCAAAAATATGTGTCCCTAACATTGGGTCTATAGTTCTACTGTTATTTTATCGATGTAAGCTGTTAGATTACGTGTGACTATTATCTGGACACCTAGGCTGCATTACTCGGTTAATTGGTTTAGATTAGTCAAACTTCGTATCATTGATTATCGCTGGATGAATGACACATTTGATACATACACCGAATGGAGGAGGATTGAATATTACTGACATTTTCGGATTTGAATAAGAAGATGACCTGGATTTGTTGAAACGAAAGGCGGCTGATTTTAACGAGATAATATTTATGTTGAAAGTATAATTTGCTGCGCAAGAATGTTCAAGAGAAGACCAAATAAGATCAAATTAGTTTTTACACACAATGTTTTAAGTATACAATAAGAAGTAAAATAGGCATATGTTCAACGAAAATTAATAAAAATACTGTTTGAACCATTTTACCCCGCATCTTTTGAACCGTTCATCCAATCGTCTTGCTGTCAAAAAAAGAGTTGTAGAAAATTTAACAAAAATAAAAAAAAAACGATTTGTGGTTACTAGAGATACGCGAATAGTTTATGAAGAGGGCATATTTTCAAAAATTATTCGAATATGATCAAATTAAAACGAAAATATCTCGAGAACGGATGCTCTTACAAAGATTATTACCAGGAGTTAAAAATTTTCAAAATACTTAGGATATCAGATTTAACTATCAAAATACAATTTTTCACACATACATCAAAATTTTGAGAAACACACCAAAAATTGATGTTCAAAAAACATTCTCTTCTGACATTTCTCCAGCCGAGAATCTTTGCTTAAATTTTGCGTAATAACTTAAAATTTTCACAATAAAAAAAAATAAGAAAATCTTTTGTTGAGATATTCAAGTTTTCATGTTGATTGTTGATATTTTTTCCATTTATTTTTCTCAGTGTATATTTTTTTCACAACCTTCCTATATAGGGTCACAACTTGTTTTTTGATAGTTTTTTGTACAACTAAAGGTTTTCGAGCTTCAAATTATTTTTTGAACTGCTATTCAAAATGCGTACGCCCTCTTTAAAACTGACCCTTGAGTTACAAAAATCTATGTAAGCGGGGAAAATGCTCAGTTTCCTAAGCCAAACGCGTATGCAAAGAAGCATTCAAATAGAAAAATATCGAAAATAATTTCATATTGCCTGGAAACGCTCACACACACACAGTTTGAAACAGAAGTGTGGATTTCAGTTCCTTATAAATTAACATTATAACTCATGTGATGTTCTCGAACATTTCTAGACAAAATAGTCAAAAGGCGAAAGGAATAATTGTAAACAATGACTTAAAACGTAAATTTCTTAGAATGCCTGCTTGCTAACGTCTATATTCACTACCGATGGGAAGGTAATAACTCCCGCTATCTGTTTCTGGTGCTATTTTGGTTGTGGGAGCACATGTTACTTTCAACCTTTTGATTATTTTGTCTAGATTTTATTCGTTTCGAATTATATTGTATGCAAAAGCTCTTATTTATCACAACAATTTCATGCTAGTGGCGCTTCGTGTGGAAGGCATTACAATTTGACATGTTCTAATAATTACATCACAATTACATTTCAGATTTTCTTTCTGTGCAAAAAGAGATTACTTTTTCAGAAAAATATCCCATTTGTAAAGAAAGATTTCTTGAATTTGAGTGCTAGAAAAAAAGATTTCACTGCTGTTTACTGGGGCCATCGTTTTGTTTTGGTCTTGGGGTGTGTCTTTGGACAGAATAGCTCAAAACAAACGAAAAAACACTTGAGATAGAAAATTTAGCGACTTTCGCAATGCAATCATAGTTAACTAGTACATTGGTCTTACACTGTGGCCGTCTGACCTCCAGAGATAAGTTACCAGCTTCTGAACCAATGTATATCGTCATGATTATTCGTGTTCAATAAATCATGCCTCGAAATTCGATGAAATTGCTTAAAATTTCTTGATCGGTCATATACTATAGTAAATGCCTACGTGATTATAATTTTGTTTTTCAAAAGTTAACATAGAATGTCCTGAGAATGGTTGTTTAAACAGTGAACTAAATGTTTTAAAGTTAGTTACACAAGCCAACTCCATTTTGAGAAGTTTCCTTAGGTATAAATCAAAGCGTTTGTTAATGCCTTTTTATCAGTTTTAGCTTAACTTAGATAACGTTTCGAAAGTCTCAACAAATATGAATCAATTTTTAAATAACTTAAAAATGCATCAAATGATTTACAATAAACTATTTTAAAAAGTCTATCAACAGCTGTAGAAATCCAAAGTGATAGACCGCTTACATCTTTACACCATTAAAAAAGAAGGCAATCAAAAACGGAATGAAATTCGACAAAGATTTTCCATAAGGGCCTGACTGACAAAGGTGAACAGTGGTTTTTTCTGCGTATTTCTCGTCATTTAAAACTCACCTTATATGGGTAGCTCGGAATACGAGAAATTAACGGAAGAAGCCATTGAGGAGGTGGTTTGAATGAAACATCTTTGTCGAATTACAATTGAAAAAATGAGTTCATTTCGAGCAACCTCAGCAAACCTTACGAATAAATTACTGAATAACCAAGTTTCCTTTTCAAATTTCAATCGTTAGGCTAAAAGTGACTTACAACCAATCAGAAAACGATCAAAAATATATCTTATGCTCATACTTGTTTACAGACTTATGCTTCGCTTAGGAATATTTTTTATGTTATCTTTATTTCATAACAGGTCCACTATGTACCATTGCGACCCACAACTGATCCTAATATTTCAGGTAATCCTCCAAGATCACAGAGAATATATGATTCAACGTGTCATTACTCAGAGCGTCTGAACCACTCGTGCTATGCAAGGAGCGACAAACTCGAAGCCAAAAAATGACAAGAATGTTTCAATGGGGGATTTAACGTTACCAACAATTCTATTTCATCATCATTAACTTCTTGCAGCCGCATAATCCTCGCCGTGCGCCACTGTCGCTGTAGGTTTATGTGAAATTTCCTCGGACCTTTTTTTTTATGTTCTGCCTTCCCATCTACGGAAAAGAAACCCACCACGGAAAAGAAACCCTGTACCCTAAGCGTTGGTAGAATTCCACATCATCATGGTTGGCCTTGCTTTTCCACTATATATTTCGTTCTTAATTTTTGATACACCTTAAAAAATGCTCTAAGCCAAAAGGTAGCTACATTGGAAAAATCCAGAGACTTCATTTACATGCTCCACCTTTGACTCTTCTTCATCTGTCCTTGGCATGCCTGAGCTAGAAAAAGGTTCAAAACGATGAATAATTTCCATGTTCGACAAACTCAACTCCGGTGCGGTCAATTGTTTGCACCAACATTTCTTCACTATTTTTTTCCCCCCAGTTTTGGGACCGAGGAAACCCTTGTTTTTGTTATTTGCTGTTTTCATGTTCACATGCAAACAAGTAAGAAAGGTTTGGACACATTTCTGGCTTTGTCGGTGAACAAAGCGTTATTGAGCTTTGGAATGCATTGAGTGGAAATGCTAGTACGATGCTAGTAATATCAATAGCAATTATGAGAAGCTGGTGACCTATCTACATATACTGTAAGCAATCGTCTTATTGCGTCGTGGTTGGGTCAGATAAACTTTTACACAACTTCTTTGCCGGTAGCATTTATCAGGTGAGAACAGGTCAAGGATGGCTGGAGAAGGTCAAACCAATTTCATTTTTACGAGCTCACTTTTGAGAAAGTGAATTCGAGCACCTTCAATCAAGCCAAAGAATCCATCAAAATCTATCGTAATTTCCTTCGGCGTGGAGAGAGTGAAAGATGCTTTTCGTTGTGAACGAGCTTTTTTTTTATTTACGATTCTCTACAGACGGGTTTGCCATAAATTTAGGGTCTGATGTTTTATGCTCGAAATCCAAAACACGATCATCGATTTCGGGACCATTGAAAGGATTGTTTTCATGACCGGTGGAGAAGAAGAAGATGCCTTATAATTCAACACTCAATCAAAGCACACCATTTGTTCAACGATTCTACAGTACTTAATACCTATGGATGTACTGCAGGTCTTGATGATATCTAAAAGATGCTTTTATTAAAGTATGATGTTTTTATCGCTTGAACTACTTCTATGAATATCGTCAATTGGAAAGACTTTCAAACTCTGTTCAAACACAATAATCAATCATTTCCAAGAGGATTTATTCTACTGTCTTACTTCTTCATGTCAACAGGGTAGTGTCTTTGAAAACGATGCAACCATGCAACGTATCTTATGCTGATTGCATTTATTTCATTTTCATCATTATTCGTTGCCTTCTAAACCTAAAACCGGCTCCGCAAACTAAGCAGGTCGTCAGAGAACGATAAGTGCACTTTCAAACGAATCAATTTCTGAGGCATCCTTCCGCCCACATGTTACAATCACGAGCATTTCTGCATGGACGTACGAACTGGCACTGCATTAAATTGAACTGTCTGGAACTGGAATGCATCAAATAACCAGCAACAAGTGAGCTCCACTCTTTGTAGCATTCGTTTCATGTTTGTCCGATATAAATACAGAAGGGACCGTTACATGATAAAACTTTTCTTGCTCAATTGCTTATTTTTCTTTAAAGCTTTCGTCTGCTATGTGTGAGTGAGTTTTTCTTCAGGAAATATAAATATACCGATTCCTATTATGTCTCTTTGTATTTCTCGGAAATGTAGGATGAAGTTGACCATATTGCGTTCTGTCGAAACCACAACCAGTGTAAATGGTCATAACTTAATCCTCAATCATTCTTAACACATTGACTCGTTGGTGGTAGGATCAAAACATAACCATCCCCACACTTATGAAACGCCGTATACTCGTACCTGAATATGAAAAAAGAAGTTAAAATAGTTAAATGCTTTCTACCATATCAAATGTACACATCTGCAATGCGGAAGTTTTGTTGCCTCTTACCATTTGCCTCTTGGTGCCAGAAAGTCACCTTTAGGGAGCAACCGACCAACTACGACCTGCCACCCAGAAGAAGAGAGATATCAGCATCGTCGCCTAGTCCCATACGAAAAGTCTGACAAAACTCAGTGAGGTGAGATGACACTGGGTGAAAAATGAAGAAAGGTTAAATTTGTTTTGCCCAATAGGCGAACCGATTTACATCTGAGTTTTTGTCGAATCAGGATGCTATGAAAATAAATTAAATTAACAAGTCCATGTTGCAAGACCACTTAGCAAGACCATTACCAACCAACCTACCACCGCACCATTACATATTGAATTTGTCACATTTCCAATTTAACTATGTAATTCAAAAATAATACTGGCATTGAAAGCTCACAGTTCACACTAAATTTAGCGGAGGTAAAAAGCTAATTGTGAAAAATATTGCAACTCCAAGAAAGAAGATGCTAAAATATGTTCCAGCTTACTGGAAATGATTCACTTATCTTTTTCATTTAATTATTGAAGTCAATCGTAGGTAGATCATTAAGTTACATGAATTTCATTTGTGACTTAGAGGTATTTTAGAAAAGGAAAGGTATCACAATAACTGGTTTATATTTTAGTACATTTTCGTGCAGCTATTGAATGAGTGCTTCGATTTGCATTTTGTCGTTCTGTTGTAAATACCTAGTATCATATTGTGTGTAATCAGCATCCATCATACTAATTCAGAAGTTTCTTGCTATGCTGCCTGTTGCGAATATATTTTTTTTGTATGAGCTGGGTCCAGACCGTCAAACCGATTGCCACCATTTTTTATTTCAAAATGTCAAATATTTGTGAAAAAGGAATATGATGTTTTTGACCTCTAGGGCATTTCCAGCCAGAATAGCAAACCGGTTGGACCCTACTCTCTCCGATCTGAATGGAATTTTGTCCATATGTTGGTTTCTACCCAAAATTAGGTTTTCCATTAAACAAAAACCTAAATTATCGTGGACTAATTTTCTATAAGGGCGTATTAAAAATGTGGATTTTATTCTTTCATGACCTGCAAACGGCTTATTTGATCAAAATATCGTCTCTGAAAAAGTTGAAGTTAATGAAATGTTCTTTCAAAAAAAAAAAAAATACACTGAAACTATAAAAAAATGTAAATTAATGCTTAAGAAACATAAAATGTTGTTACTAGATATTAGAAGAAAAATTAATATCTTCCATTAAATTCCAACTACCTTTGCTTATCTTCGACAGATACGCGTATTTCGTCTACAATGTGCAGACTTCTTCTCTTTGTAGACGAAATACGAGTATCTGTCATTGTAGACGAAATACGCGTATCTAATACGCTAATTTTTCTTCTAATTTCTAGTTACAAGTATTCCACTAAACAGCTCAAACCCTCTAGGATTCATGAAATGTGGTTTTTTAAAAGAACTACCCTGCGATCCTCGTAATTTTTTTCTAAAGCTGGTGAAGAGTTTAAGATGGTCACTTCTTAATTTTTTTATTTATTGTTCTTAAATATTTATATATTTTTTTGAAAATGTTGAAAATGATATTTTTTTTAGTGAAATATACCAAAAATAAATTTTATGCAGCATTTTAAATTAAAAAGTATATTTTCTTTTTCGTTAGCCTGGCCGTTCTCTAGTAATTGTGAATTCTAATAACATAAATTTATATACATATGCGATGTTTTTTGCCCTTTTTGATTGTTAGTCGTGATGTCCACAACAAGATGTATTTTTCAAAAAGGCAATTTTTTCTCAGACACGGTGTTAGTCAGACTTACGCGTTTCTGATTAGACGCGATGGAAAAGAATCAAGTTGATGCTTCTGGATATGGGTGTGTTTCGGATAGTTTTGCTTAGGGAAAGAAGAAGCAGTATTTCACTCTCTGTTGTTTTTTTCAATTCTCATTAAATTTATTACATTTCAGATCATTTGAATACATTAAATATTTTTGATTCATCACAAGCATTAGGAAATACCTTAAGTGCAATTTGGTTATTTGAAACTGGAATGTCAGAATGATATTTTTGAGTTCCAAGGATTGGTTTTACTTTGTTGAAAATCGAATCAAAATCTTTTTCGGCCTCTTTGTATTCATCCATGGAATCATAGCAAAATAAGTCATAAAGTCATAAAGCAAAATAAGTCATAAAGAAGTCATAAAGGCTTACAACACTTGAAAGTATTATACATGTTTGAAAATAAACTTGCTTGTTCGACTTGAAAAACTATATATTCTGATATTCTGAAAAATCAGGTTTTATGTTTTTTATCATGAATTTAATTTTTTGTTTAGTTTCAGTGTATTTTTTTCTTGCAAAACACTGAATGACCTACATTTTTTTCTCAGACGACATTTTGATCAAAATAATCGTTTACATGTTAAGATGTTTTGAAAAAATATCTTACATGAGCCCTTATAGAAAATTAGTCCAGGAAATCTTAGGATTTGGACAAAAATACATTAAAACAGGAAACTTTCGAAACATAATCAATTTTTTTGAGGGTTTCTGGCTGGAAATGCTCTTTAAACGTGGTTTTCATCCTGAATCTACCCAAATTGTATGGTATTCGAAAGTTTTTTTTTCAACCAATGGACACCATCTTGGACTTCAGGACAGATTTAGCTGATATTGAAAATTTTATATGAACACTAGCGCCACGTACTGAGATATTTCTGAACTGAAAAGTTCACCATCCAAAAGGTCTATTTGACTCGAGCATGTGTGTCGAAAACGTCAGCTTGCTAAATGAATAGTATCTCTCGATTTAGCTGATATTGGAATTTCATATGCACTCTAGCGACGCAAATTGAGAGAGTTCTTAACTAACAGTTTCACCGACCGAAAGCCCTAGTTCACTGGCGCATCTTTGTCGGAAACGCTTGCTAGATGGCCAGGATTTCGAGATCCAGCTCAAACGGGATGTTCATATGCAAAGTAAAGCCACGTGTTGAGATACTTCTGTAGGTACTACCAATCACCAACCGGAGCTATTTTGGTGCAGGCAGTAACTTTCTATTTATTCAAAATCACAAGATATTCCTTGTTGAAGATAATAAGGTCAATCAGCATATGCTATGAGTTTCCATTAACGTGTTGTCTATTAGCGCGGTCCCTAAAGGTTGTACGGAATCAGATTGCACCACTTTGAAAGGGCTGTAACTTTTTACCCGTTGCGTATTTTCTATTGAAATTTTGGGTGGAACGAGTTCAATGTGCATTTGTTTACGCCGTGTAAGTTTCACTAGCAAATAAGCAATCGTTGCGAAGATGGAGTCGGAAGAACAGCAGTGGCGCAAAGAAATTTTGCGACGTACGCAAAATCCGGAAGCAGGAAAGCTGTGAATGGTACAATGTACGGTGTCTCGTGTTTTAAATCAGTACCACGAACTTTTGACCATCGATCGGAAAGAAAAAAAGTGGCAAAAATGGATCTCCATATAGTGTCGAGGATCACAATCGGGTAGTTCAAGCTTTCAGAGGAATCCCAACAGTTCAGTTCGAGATGTGACGAAGAAGCTGTATCTTACCAAATGTTTCGGGCAAGATGTGAAAAAACGTGAAGGACTACACACGTACTAAGTTCAAAAGACGCCTAATCGTGATGAACGGCAGAATACGGTAGGAAAAACACGTGCACGGAAGCTCTACACCCAGATGTTGACGAAACCACATTACCTCGTTATGGATGATGAGACTTATGTAAAAGCAGACTTTCGATAGCTTCCGGGGCTCCAGTTTTTCACTGCATAAAAACGATGTGAGGACGTTAAAAAGCCGAAACGAAATCGGTGGAAGATATGAAGAAAAAATGGATTGCCGCGCAAGGAAAAAGTTGGTCCAAATGTTGTACAGGACCTTATGAGTAGTGTAAAGAAGAAGGTTCGTGCATTTGGATATGGAATTGAAATTGAATAAAACAAACAAAGGAAAATATTCAGAAAATGTTTTATTTTACTCCCTGAAAGTTTGAAGATGCTTGGTTGAACGGACGAATTTTGCCGAATATTTGTTTGTGTCGCAATTTGATTCTGTACAGCCTTGATTACGTGCGTATTGAGGAAGTGCTGTACATCAATGATCAGTAAAATAAAGTCAAGTGGAGTAAAGGGTGTCCCACATCAAATTGTATCACGAAAAAAAGGCTATAGAAAATTACCGATTGGGTTTTTTTTCTTGAAAATTTGGGGACAGATAGTTTTGAGTGATGTAGAAGGAGATGTTCGTTCTTCATCATGAGGCACCAAGAGTGGACAGTAATGTTTGCTAGAATGAAAGATATCAAGAGAAGGTGTTGAAAGTGTTTAAAGTTTCTCTTCGTATCTTTCACTCATTGCTCCACATACGGAGAATACAAAACATAACTATTAGAGCATGTAGCTTTTTTGTTGTTGTATTTTTATCGCTGTAAGTTTTTAAAAAATAGGAAAAAATGGCTATCTTTACCGTCCAGCACAAGTTTGATGTTTCTAAGGAAGTCAGGAAGCAGAAACTTTTAAAATTGGCCAAGAAATACATGATTTGACATCCGAATTTGTATGGGCGCACCCGAATATCAGTTAAAATGCTATACAAGTGTTGGAAATTCACTTTTTATTAGATGTACTGTTAAAATTGGAGTAGGACATTAGGTTAGTGTTCTCCAAATCTGCAATATTGCGATTGTATGCTAGCTGGCGCACCTTCTTGCAAACGTTCTTCATAAGACCGTCGAGTTTGGACACTTTCTTCCAATCTTTTTCAAACTGTTGAATGGTCTGCGGCCGAGACATGTTTCCTTCAATAGGTCGAATTCGCAGGCAACTAGGAGGGTTCGTGTCCTTTTGAATGATTGAAACATTGTGGACTTAAATTGATGTCTCAGTCTGGTTCAATACATCCCCTTCACTTACCGTATAATATTGGCGTAGTGGTAAGCGTGACTGCCACTTGGAACCCCAGTGTGTCTGGGTTCAATCCCAGTCGACGTCGGTGGTTTTCTGAGGCGAAAAAATCGGGTCACGTCTTCCTTCGGAATGGAAGTAAAGCCGTTGGTCCTGGCTCATATTCATGAGTTGATAGGTAGGTTCCAGGTGGTGGAGTCCCTGGCGTCGATGATTGTCACCATGTGAAGAAATAGACCGACGGAAAATAAATAAATACAAAAAAAAAAAATTATATTTAAGTCTATTTTAACCAGAGACATAGAAAATTAACTTGAATGCATCAAATAACCCATTCACCTCAAAAGCAAATAGGAGGAGAGCAATTTTTAATCGATAGGGTCAATTTATTGGATCCATAGGCCAACACGACGTCTCTATATGCTTTTTTCCGATGAAGTTCAGAGCTCAAACATCTGTGGAAACTTTAAAACAACTAACTCTCACGTAAAGTAATCGTTCCTTTCGGTGAAATACGTGCGAAAAATTTGTTGTTTTTATTGTTTATACCTCATGAAAGCCATGTGATAAAAAAAGAAAATATACTCTAACGTACTGTATCAACAGGCGTATTGGAGGATACTTTTCTTAATTTCCTGTCCAGTGCTCAAAGAAATACTATTGAAAAGGGAAGCTGTTTGGTTGTGAAAACAAATACTCAGAAGCGCCAGCTACAGAGAATTTTAGGAGGGGCAAGGACTATTTGATTTTTTTTGCAATTAAAACATAAAAGTATGTTTTCAAAATTGGCATTCCATGGAGGTTGTGCCTTTTCGCATGTTTTTTTGAATCAGAATTCGTTTTAAAGAATAATATATTTTTAGGCTTCTCGGAGTCTCAACGAGGATTGAATTTAAATTATCTCCGATGACATCATTGCAAGTGTGTTCATATATATTTTAACAGATTTAATCTCTACACTGAAAAAAAAACTTTAAGTAAAAACTAGCATTTTACCCGTCAAATTAACTATGTTTATGGTACAGCCTTCAACATCTGTGGTATATTTGACAGATCTCATGTTGATATCAGCCCCACCATGGTTGACTTCAATCGCAGAGTACGATTTGCAATTTTTGTGAACTATGGTTCTTCAAGTAAGGCAATAAGCGTTTTTCCAAGCATTCATTTACAAAAATATCTCTTGACAGGGCCAGATGTTACGAAACCTTCGCTTTTCAGACCACAGGAGCAAAACGCCTGCCAAACTATTTTTCTACAGGGTGTCTTACAATAGGTTTCACTAAAACAAAACGGGATTACAGCAAAACAAATCAATCAAATCATATGATATAGAAATAAACCAAATTAGTTAAATTCGAATCTTTCGCCCTTTTCCTTGATAACTTTACGCAAACGCTTTGTAAACCCATCGCAGCTGGCACGCACAATTTTCTGAGGAATTTGGTCCCAAATATCAACCAAATGTTTCTTGAATCGATCTAAAGTGAGCCCTTTCGTAGGACCTACATATATGTTGAAACATATAACCCCAAACAAAGTACAGTATGTCCCATAAAAAACGCGAAAGTTTTCGATACTTCTTTTGGGGAGATTTAAACATTATTTTTCCTGTTGTAATGCGTGTCTGTAATCATCTGACTGTGTACACTGAGACGATGTAAACAATACCAAGGTTCGCGAGTAACAAACTTGAGAAAATTTTACGCAAAGGAGGTTCTGCCTTGTTTGTTGCTCGCCCAAAATCTCGTAAAATAAATTGCAACGATTGTGGGATGCAACCTGGCTACCGTTCACTCCACGGGAAGTGGCCGTCCACGGTCCGCTCGCATAAAGAAGGCCATCAGATCAGTGAGAGACAAAGTGAGGCGAAATCCTATCAGATCGATCCGGAAATTGTCTAAGGAAGCCGATATTTCAAAACCTACCAGGTCAAAGATGAGTTGAAATGTTCGTAACGAACCGAATCAAATAACTACGGTTGGAGAGCTCGAAACGTTTGGTGTTAGCATTAAACAAGAAGCATACCATTATTGTATTCTCCGATGAGAAAATTTTCACCATCGATCCCGTACTAACACACGTACAGGCAGGTTTATTTCGCCAAAGAAGATTGAGGATGTTCCACGGAACGTGAAATTCAAGTTAACAACCAAACATCCGGCCGGAGTCATAGTTTTCGGGGTAGTTGCGTCCAATGGCTTGAAAATGACTCCTGTATTTATCAATGCTGGATTAAAAGTTAATACCAAGGTTTACATGAACATTTTGAAGGACCACCTTCGGTCATGGATGAAAACCAACTCTGCTGGGTACTTTTTTCTTAGCGTGTAAATTTTGAGCTCCCATAACTGCCACATTTAGAAGTTCCTTTCACCGGTTGTTTGTGCCATTTTGCTTGTTTTGATCAATCACGGAGTAGCAACTGCGAAGCGTATGGTCCACGATATTCAATTGATTATCAACTTTGAATATTAAATGTATATCACAATCAATATACAATCTCAAGCCTAAGGTATTAGAGCATTTTTAGACAATTTTTTGGGAGTAATCAATCGAAACAATTTCGTCATGTTTCATATTTTGAAATTCAGCATAACAAAAAAAAAGGCAATCCCTCAAATCAATTTTAAAAAACCAGCTTTACCAAACAAAGATTGACGCAAATATCAATACGATTTTTTACTAACAAACTTTTGGGATTTTTGACGATCATTCCACGGTGTCATTCGAATTGCTCAAGTTTAATTTACCTATAGTAATGGACTATTGAACTTTTATTTCTGTTTCACGAAAAGAGATGACCCGGGGAGCAAAACGGTAGCTTCTCCTGAACACTACACATTTTGCAAATGTCAATGATGCCATGCTCCCCTTCGCTTGGCGCCCTTGTCACAAACACACAATACGATAAAGAAGTGAAAAACGTACATGCACCATTAGAGACCAAGGTCGGCCATCCTACTGGCTGTGGATGAGAGGACAGGGCAAGAAAGCAACGGAAGGCTGTGCATGAGTACCAAATTCAATTTGAGCTCAGGTTCAGGTAAATTTAATTCATTTTAATTTCTACGTCTTCCTGGTAGGTATGCCGGTATGCCATTCGACTTCACTGCGATTTTCCTATACGGATGGCAGAATTGGATAAGCTATTTCTGAATTAGGGAATGTGTGTTATTTTTATTTGTAATTATGTAGGTAATTAAATTTATATATTTTCTACGTGTGCTTCCAATGAGGGAAATTGAGTTTAAACTAGAGAGGAAATTTTACGATTCAATTGTGTGATTAAATTTATTCTGCAGAAGTATGTTTGCAGATGTGATTGTGAGTGTCAGCTAATGAGTGTTATCTTGAAATTTCTGCAGAACATTAATTGTGATACTGCTTTCCCTGTAATTCTTTGTTGATTTGATTTGTGTCCATTAATTCTTTCTATTGGTAATGTTTTCATTGTTAAGATAATGGATTTCAGATCTTGTTCTATGATTGGAATATATGTTTTGGGTACTTACCGCAACCTGGATTTAATAAGTAATAAAGTTATATTGACCAAACTTCTCGTGAATATGTTCACTTAAGGAAGCCAGTTCAGATTCTTTTGCAACAAATTATTTCAAATATAGCGTAAACATATGTCTTTTGCAGTATTGGAGTGATATGCACAAGACCTTAACATTAAAAGTGTGTAGTAAACAAGAAAGTATTTAATTTCATAAACACTGATCACAGACAAAATTTAACGTTCATTACGTAATATAACATTACAAAACGATCAAACGTTTAAAAGGTAAAAAACACATGGCTTGAATACTTTATCATAAACTGGACAAGTACAGCGTTATAAATAACTACATACTTCCAAAATCTCATGTAAATTTTTGTCCCTGGGACCGACACATGTAAGCGTCTTTTGGCACATAAGAATGTGTTGAAAGAGATGAGAAAATAAATTCAATCAAACAAATCTTTCGTCGAATTGCGTATGTTTTGGTTCCAGGAGACAAAATTTTACACGACATCTTTCCTCACGTTCGCCGACTATTTACAAACATGAATTACGTCTCGTGTAAAATTCAGAATTTCAAAGTGTGTATGAAAATATCTTAATTAAAAATAACATGGATTTTACCGATGCTCATCAATGCAAAGCCTGTTCACGTTAAACTTCGGACAGCAAAATAATAGCTGCAAAAAGAAAGAAAAAATACACATAATTCAACAAAACCGATTGATCACAATAATAAAGTCATATAAAATCATATACATAAGAAAAAACAGTTGATCAACATGTTAATCCAACTTTTTGTTAAATTCTAAAACTTTCAGATGCGTTCGCCGTGATGATTCTCCATCTTTTATTGAAATCATCGGTACCATTTGCTTCTTAGTTTGAAGAGTTTTCGCTTAACTAGAGCCCAGTACTTATCTTTTAGGTGAAGTTTTGGAAAGTTTGGTGGATTGGCTGTTTTTGGCACGTATTTGACCTCTTGTACCTTATACCATTCCAGGACGGATTTCGCATAGTGACTAGAAGCCAAATGCATGTATTGATATACGAAGGAAGCCACCATTGTAGCGTGAGGCTTGCCCCGCATGCAGTGCCAATTAATTGAAAGATCATGCTTTGTTACCGTTCCAAATTCAACAAACTGCTGTAAGAAGGGCCAAAGAGGGTCAAAGAATGTCAAAGATGTCTCGAACAACTGCACGGAAACTTCGCTAAGTTTGAGCTTAAGAACTCAATTAAGTCACATAGTTCTTATACAATTGTTATTAATTATTACATTTATAAATATACCTGGCTGGTTTCAGAACAACCAGCGGTTGTAGACGAGGACTCTGGCGTCATTCTTGCGTGACTTATGACGGGTAGGACGAGTTGAGAGTTTCGCCGAGTTTGACCGCTATTGCATTGAGGTCAAAAAGCCGAATTTAACGCTGTCAACTCTTAGCTCCCTAAATAGTGTAGCTAGAGCGATATTGTCTTTGGTAAAGTTGATGGATACAACAAGCTTCTTTTGTTTACGGTATGACATTTGTAATCAATCTTCTTTAAAGAGCAATAAAAATGCAGGATTTTGATATTGAGAGTTGATGTATTCAGCAAAGTGGTAGAAACGGACGAGATAGAAAAAAAATAGCTATAAAACCAGACACCGACAACAAAGCAAAATAAATTTGCAGCTGAGAGGAGGACCATGGCTGTATTAATGGAATGAAACCTAATGAAATAAAAAAGAAGAAGACAATTTGAAACATTTGACATCCTTTTTTGATGACCCGGAATGGGAAAACCAAATCTTCAACCTGTTCATATGGAGATGTGAATGGGAGCAAAAGTAGGTCATTTTTAGGCAAAAAGCTGAACAATTTATACTAATAGCACATAACTGAAAATTTAGTCAAAACTATTTGTAAGTTTTCCTTATCAAATGGTGTATAAATGAAGTCATTGTGCTCAGTCAAACGGGAGTTGTTAGCGTTAAATAACCTTTCACATTTGCGTAACGCTCTCATTTTTCAAAATTTTGAAATGGCGCCGTATAGAAAATAGAAACGTAGCCCTACGTTAATACGAAGCCTGTCATACCCATCAACTTTGCCAAAGACAATATCGCTCTATCTTCACTATTTAGGGAGCTATGACTTGAAAGCGTTAAAATCTACTTTTTGACCACTATGTATTGGTGAGAATTGATCGACCGCTAGTGGGGTTGATCGACCGTTGTTAAGTGCAAACCAGCTGGAGCTCTGGTGGATGGCTCATTGTAATTTTTTTCTAGCAGCACTGCGCTGCATTGTACTGATATGATTGTACTGATATGATATGATGACCTTTGAACCGTTGGGGTGAGCGTGTAACTTTGTGTCAATGCATCCATCTTTTCTTTCCAGAAAACTTTCATCATAAGTCAAACAACGGCTAGGACATGAATGCTTATGTCCCAATCGACAGACAAGTTCTCACGCAAGAAGAACCTGGATACTAGAAGGAATCGCCCAGAAAAGCAGACAACAAAGGAACATGTGCATAAGCATGATAGATTGCCGAGGTTGCTACTCCGTTTTTGCCAGATCAGCTGTTATTACACAGAGAACCAACAGATGATGCTTGGGACTAACATACACCTTCTGTAAATGTGTAAAAACTGTGGTGAAAGGGTAGGAACATGTTCAAGTGATACTCGCTTTATTGGAAACCGCGGAGTCCACTGCACTTCCACTGGGATTTTGGATAACAGGATTGGGTAGCAGCAGGGTTCGCTTTGTTCAACTATAAGCTTATAAATGAATTTTTTTTAAATTAGTACCAATTTCCTATTTGACCCGATTCAAACCAACAGTAAAGATATTATTGATCAACACCCATAGCAACCAACATATATCACCGTTTTATTGTTCGCTCACTCGAACAATTGCCCCGCTGAACAATACATAATGCACTATGCCTGATAATAGAATAGTGCGCAACAAAGAATCGACCCAACCGTTCACAGCCGATGCGCAAAGCAGACTCCAGAAAAGCAGACATCAAATGAGTGCATTAACTCTTAGGTTCGTCACTTCCAACGACCCATATACATATAAATATACATAGGCTTTCTCGTCAAGGAAAGCCTGTCGCATAATCCCATCTAACTTCCATCTTCAGATGTCTATGAAGGTCATCAATTGGCTTTGAAAAATTTAATGTGTGCGTGAGGTTGTGCAGTGTATTATTGTTGAGTAAAAGAGATTGGAGTTCGGAAGTTCAATGGCTAACGAATAAAAATTTACGCTCCTAACCGAGATTAAAACCATGGCCGCTTGTATCATGGTTCCAGATTGAAACCGTTAAGCCACTTTAATAAGTTGAAATAAATGGAATAAAAGTCCTACAGTTGCTTCAACTGTCGAGGCACTCAGCGATACAGCAATGCAGCAAATGGCTCTCGCACACACTTGCATGGCTTCGTTTACTTCATAAAGAAGAGCAAACTTGATAAAAGAGAAATCGGAGTCCAATGCAGAGTGAAAAAAAAAGCATCGAAAGCGGAATTCCAACAGCGGCCAATAGCGTTACAGCATTCTGTGGTATTGTCTCACTTATATTGAAAAGCTGTTGACTGTTGGGTCTTAACGGTTGCTTAGACTGTCGGGGAACTAAGCACATAGCGATAAATTTGTTTCGAGGAATCTGTGTGCAGCCAACCGCTTGCACACACTTGCATGGCTTCGTTTATACCATAAAACGCTTTGTGGATCTCTATGGGCAAAATTTCCTGATATGAATCATGCGGATTTCTCAAGATATGATTGCAAAAACTGGAATTGCATTTTTTTACACCAATTTTCAAGCGTGTATAGTCTTGTGGGTTGGTGGCTCGTCTCTGGATCCCAAGGTTCATGGTTCGAATCCCGATGTCAACTTTTTTTTTTCAGTGAGAAAAACTTTCACAAAATCGTCCTATGAACTTCTTTCATTAGAGAATTGTTTGAAATTTGCAATAATATCTTCTGGCAAATTTCCATACGAAATTCCTGTGAATTCCTCTCATTTTGTTCGCTCAGTGCATGAAAATCGTACGGATAATTACCTGAGTGTACGTGTCCGTATTTTCGTTTTCTCCGCTCTATTGAGTAAGCATCCCCTTTGGGCTTTCTCCGTTTCGTTGGATAGTGGGTAAATCAGAGTGCGTCAAATAACAAATCTAGGGATTTTTTTCATTAGGGCGAATCTGCAATTGAGAGACTCTCTTCGATTACTTTCTCTTTCATCCATATTCCATTCAGCGTTAAGTTTTTCAATCAACTATTTGTAGAGTATGGTAGCCGGCACTGTTGTGTTTCTATCTGTACTAAAGAATCCCTCAAAAGATTTATAATGGCGCTGTAATAAATGAAAGAGAGCGAGAGAGGAGAGAGCCTCTCATTGTTAGATTCACCTTTTTGAAAAAAATCCTAGAAATTACGAGTACGGTCGTTCTATAAATTTAAGCCAGATAACGCCTGCATCTAGTCTGTTGTATGAAAGATTGCCAACTTTGTTGTATGAACATTGGCGCATGAAAGATTGCAAACAATCTCATTGTTTACGCCTCCTTTGGCTTGGAATTACACGAGGGGAAATTTTACGCGTATGTTACAATTTATACGTTGAAGAGCATACTATTCGATATTAATTTGAATACACAGATAAAAAGAAACATTGAATTTTCTCCGTTATCTAATGCACATAAAGAGAATGCTAGATTTGGCAGAAAATAATGGGATATTTCGTGTAAATTAAAGCCAGGATAGCGCCTATATCTAGCCTGTTGTATGGAAGAATGTTAACATTGTTGTATGGCGCATGAAAAATTGCAAACAATTTCGTTGTTTACGCCTCCGTTGGCTTAGAATTCAAAGAAGGGAAATTTTACGCGGTTGTTTAAATTAATTTTTTTTTTCTGTGTACATTTTTTTACTTTACTTTACTGATGAGATGATTTTTTTTTTGAATGAAGCTAGAGTTAAAGTGACAATCCTTAAAACCGCATAATGTATGGGTTTATTCGAGTATGAGGGAATACCGGGTGAAATTTACCTTTTCCTTAGGTCAATCCGAAATAAGACCACCATTAAATTTTCCGGACCTTTCCACATAAGTACAGTGTAAGTTAAAGTAATATTACTGGCGCCATTATATAAAACATCTGATATGTATGCACAATATTTTATTTTTATTAGCAATTTGTTGAATTGAACCACTCTTAAGAAACTCTTTTTTGATTGAAAATTTGATCTTTTTTGTCATGTTTAATGATCCAACCCTTAGTCAAAACTAATAATTCGTCCAAAGTTTGCATTAGTTGCGGAATCTAAAGCGCTTAGTTCAGAGCCGAGTGAACATTTTATACAGTAGAGTTAATAAATAATCCATGGTTGTTGTACTTTGTGGCAGCTTCCATCAAATACGAGCTGGAATTTGATAATTTAATTCTGTTTTGCAGGGCCACTTTTACATAAACTTAATACAAAGGATAGTAAAAAACAACAATCCCTCCTCAACGTGAAACAAGTTAGATACGCCAAAACATCCGAGAACAGATATTCCAATAAATCATCCATTCTGCTACAATTATTGCGTTAACGGGCATGGAAATGTGGGTGAAGTTTTTCACGAAGCAGTTTGCTTTATTTATTATGTATTTTTATAACCCCGTTGAGGGTAATCCGCACGTCTCACAACGTGGCAATAAGACACGCAGTGCTAGTGTTAAGTTGATGCAGCATGCTGCGGGTAAATTACGCAAATCGCCGCCGTGTTTGTTCGTTGTTTGCTTCTCTGTCCACTGAGCTACTGAATGCGGATCGTTGGCATGGCAGATAAATTACGAAACGAAGAAAATGTGTGGAGGCAGCGTATCTTGCATATCTCACTCAACACCTCGGCGTGATGTTTATTATCCATCCCAGACGGATCAACAGTGATGACGTCCTGGTGTTTGAATAATAGTTGTGAAGTATGGTGTAATGGTCCTGATTTTATTAGAATGGAGCTATTTATTATGCTTAACGACCACTTACGTTTCTATTATCAAGCATCCTTACTTCAACCCTGACACAAAGAAAACATTTGAAAACGGTGTTGGTGTTCGTTTATCAAATTACCAACCGCTGCTAGCTCGAGCCTTTTGCATTTCCTTTGCGCATATTTCAAATGCAAAATATCGAAATTCTGAATAGCAGCTAGTGGCATTTTGGTTGCGGAGGAAGCAGGTATAATACGCGCCTTTTAAGGAAAAGAGAATTTGTTAGCAGCAGAACTACCAAAGGAAAATCATTTCAGATCAAATGTTCTTTAATATCGCTGTTAATACCCTATGTGCATCTGTGGACTGCCTCGAAGATATTGCTAGTTCGACAACAACTCACGGGAAGTCTACGGGAAGTATCAAAGCTCATAGACTATTCAAGAAAGTATAATCACACTTCAAAGTAAAATAAAGTCATGTTTTTTTTAGTTTTAATAATTTTATTTTGCAAATCATATTTGTATTTGTGTTTTATAGATATTTTAAACGAGAGTAAATATTTAATCATAGCCACGACTCCTAACTTTTCCTCAAACATTACGCATTAGCTTCAGCACAGTGGTACTTCCCACCATTTTGACCACTTTTGGCCAATCTTTTTGAAATGTTTAGATGTCGTCCGCTGGTTTTATGAGTTTTCGAAGCTTTGCTTTGGTTGAAGCCCAAAAAGTCTCGATTGGCCGTGCCTCCGGGCAGTTCGGCGGATTCATGTCTTTCGGCACGAAACATACATTTTGACTTTTGTACCATTCTAAAGTTTCCTTTGCGTAATGACATGACGCCAAATCAAGTCAAAACACTACTTGACCTTCGTGCTGCCTGATCATCGGCAATAATTGCTTTTGGAGACATTCCTTAACGTATTTCTGAGCGTTCATCGTCTCCGTTGTGATGTACGGACTAGATGTTTTACCACACTCGCATATTGCCTGCCAAACCATAACCTTCTTACCTGAAAAATTGCCTTCTCTGTTTCGGGGATGTCTTTGTCTTCGCTTACTGTATAGAATTGTGGTCCGGGAAGCGTTTTGTAATCTAGTTTCACATACGTTTCATCGTCCAATATTATTCACCCAGAAATTCTACAAAATAACGAATCGTAGAGTTTGCGGGCCCGTGGTTTCAGGGACGAGGCATGTTTTGGGTTCCTTTTGGTTTTTTTCTGCTTTCGGTATGTTTTTAGCCCAAGTCTTGCATTGGCACGCATGACGTTACTCGACGAGGTCCCTAGTTTTTTCGCAACATCCCGAACGGAAGTCGCTATTTTTGCTTGTAGGCATCCCTGATCTTTTTACCGATATCCGGACTAACAGGACGGATACTAATGCTTATTCAAACGAGCCAAACGAGCAATATACCTGTCAAACCTGAGACATGGCGATACTCTTAGTATAGGCACACTAATAAAGACAATAACACCTGAAAATTCGTGGCGGCTTGTAGAAGGACGATGCATTTTTTTTGGGCGGGCACATTGGTTGTAGATTTCTTGCAAGTTTTGGTTCGCTCCGAGAATGATAGCGCAGTACAGTAGAGGCCGTTCTTGTATCGGTTTGTGTGCAGTTAGTTTTCGGAACACAGCAGTGATGAGTGGGGTGCTTGTTTACTGATGCAATGTCGCTCTCTGCAAGAAGGTCGGAATTCATTAGTATACATTATGTTCAATGGGGGCTCGAGAAAGATCGCAATTTTTAACTAATTTTCAATTCCAGACAAGAACATTTTAATGCACGGTTTTTGGGCGTTAATATCTTCTTTCGGCTCGGAGGCAGGGTGTACCAAATTCTTATATTCCATTGAAATAAATGACTTGTGTGTGGCCCCAACATCATCTGCACTGTTGATTTAAAGCGGTTCTCAACCTCGATATACTAACATAATTTTAGAATCCATTGAAATTAACCATTAATTCTTGTGAGTGGCCCCAACAGCTATTGCAACTTATTCTTGTACTGAATTGAAATAAACCACCCATACTTGTGAGTGTCCCCAACAACACTCTTACTCTTGGTTTAAATCGATCCTCAAACTTGATGTTTCAACATAGTTTTGTATTCTGCTGAAATAAACCACTTTCACTAATATGTGCCCTAAACAGCAACCTTACTGCTGGTTTGAATCGGTGCCAGCATTTAAATAACTTTAAAGTACAGAGAATAAACCGGGAACAGAGCTAAATATCTTTTTCGCAACCAACGTCAGTTGAATTAAGCACACCATTGACCAAAACGAATCCTGCTGCAAACCCAACCATTTTATCCAACATCCAAGTGGTTTCTCGTGGAAGTGCAGAGGATTTCACGGCTTCCTTCAAAGCGAGTATCACATCAACATATTCCTACCCATTCCCTACTTGACCTGCATTCGGCCGAGGCTGGCACTGGTATTTGCTTGGTTTGGGATCACCAGTTTTTGCACATCTAGGATGTATGCTAGTCCCAAACATCATCTGTTAATAATGGCTGATCTGGCAATAACGGAGTAGCAACCTCAGGCGGTCAATCATGCCGATGCTCATGCTCATGCTCAACTCTCGAAACTAACAAGAAAGCAAATGGTACCGATGATTTCTAGTGAAGATGGCGGGCGTATGTAAGGATACCGTGCGGAACCAGATGGCGGGTGTACCACAGAGAGTTCGAGAATTTTACTCAAAGAAGGATTAACATTTTATTCAACTTTTTTTAATCTAAATATAGCTCTATTATTAAGAAATAAACAATCGAATTTGTTAAGCTGTGTGTAAATTTTGTTTGCTGCTATTATTTTAGTGTCCGAATAGGAAAAATAGGATTACGGGTTGTCTATAAAGCACGACCGTAGAACTACGAGGTGATTGCCATTGCTGACTTAAATAATATACACATGTCAATTGATTCATAATATTAATTCTCAAGTGCAAATGCAATGAATTTCTTTAATACATATTGATTATAAACAACTAGTGTATACTGCCCTGGGATGCATAGTTGACGTAAGCGCCAAGGCGACCAAAATTCACTTTTTTGTTTTTTTGCATTCCTTAGCCTATAATACATTGCCTCCAAGTAAAAACAAAAAAAGTTTCTTCGCAAAATTTGAGATAAATTGAAAAGAACGGTTTGGCGTAAGCACCATTTGGTCGCATGAATGACGTCTCTCCACATATAACATCACGGGTGGCTGTAAGTGTTGTTGAATGCACCAGGGTAAGCAGATTAGAGATTACATACATACTTGCCATCTATCGACCTCTGGAAAACACCTGGCCAGTTCCTTACGATCAATAATACTGTATCCCTCATACTGCCTTTATAGACATATGGAGTTGAAAATGGGATAGAATTGATGGATTTTTTTCCTTGGCGAGAAAGTGGAAAGGGATGAGCCTGGAATTTTGATATATAATCAAAACCACAGGTAATAAAATTGCATAAAGAACTAGCAAATGAGTGTTGAAATTGACGTCATCATTTATTGTACACGTTCCGAAAGCTCACAGCTTTCCGAGTAATTCAAAGGCCACCATAACACCACCTCGGCCTTCATCAGGGCTTAAAAAGCTCTGCGTGTATGCGCGTAGGATTACAAAGCAAGACCATTCTAAAGGTGCCTTGGTTCAATTCCCGGTACGGTCCATGAAAATTTACAGGAAACTTTCTCGACTTCCGTGGACAGAGTATCGTTGTACCGGCCACACAATGATATGTGATACGTGATCCTTCCAACTCAAACACAACTCGCATTGAACTTCGTTCGTTGTTGATACTCCTAGATCAGTATCATCAGCTTTAGCAGAGTGCTCTGTCTGTTTTTCGTGAACAAGATGGGCTGGAGAACGTTCGCACTCTTCATGCCCCAGTTGGGCTATTTTATGTTCAGGTCTTTCAACACCATGCAGTAGAAACTGTAACTGCAACATTCTTGCTTTATTTTTCCAACTGACGCTCTTTGAAAGAGTCGACGATTTTCTGGACTGATAAGTCCGATGGTAGATATCGTCAAAATCAAATGGGAGCTTTGCTGGGTGAAACTTTTCGTTGGTATTCGTGAAGTCAATCGACGAGAGCCTAATGTTCGACATATTATTCAGAACAGAGCAGCTTGGTTTTACGCCAAACTATGAGAATAAACGTTCAGTAATATGCCTGTTTATTCGCATAAGTTGGCGTATGCGTTTTAAAGATGATAAAATAATGAAACTATTCTAATTATCTTACTGGCCCACTTTAATTAGTAAAACTTCATCAAATGGACAGAACATTTGTCCATAATTGTTGGTATACATTGCATTTCAGCTTAAACCCGGAAAAACGCGTTTGCCCAACAATCATACCGATGGTGGTTACGTCAACTATGCATCCTAGGGCAGTATATCAAGTAAAATTATTCAATCAAAGATAATTGTCTGAATAGGGGCTAAAAGTTTTAATTAACTAAATTAGCTAAATCATCCCGAGCTGGTTTGATTTATTTCCAATAGAGAAATATGCAATTATTTTTTTATGTAACGAGTCCAATGTTTGAAGCTTTATCAAAGTCCAGGTATCATAATTTTCAACAAAACAGTGTAACCAAAACTATTCTACATTTTTTCTCGCATATGGCAACTCCCTCCCTCATCTGTGGTGATGGTAGTCATGCAAAATTTTCAGTTAAGGTGAAAATAACATTTTTAAATTTGTCCTACACGAAGCGCACTTTCGAGAGTCGAAATGTTGGTCTGAGATATTCTATAATCTTTTGACACTTCTAATCAGCTTCTTTGTAAACATTACACTGCGCAGTATGACATAGCAGCCATGAATTCAATGCTCTAATTCAAGGGCCAAAAAAAGTTTTGCCTGCTATGCTGTTTGTCGAGATTAACACCGCTGCTCACGTTTGAAATGTCGATGAGCCGTTTGACAGTGACAAATCGAGTTGAACGATGTTAAATCAAGTATTGAGCTCTTCGTTATCTTTTCGCTAACAGTTTGTCTATAAACGATCTTTGACCCGTATCGCTGGTGTCACCTTTCGTGGTGCTACGTACCTAGTCCGAATTGATTCGGACTAGGGAACATATTGGTTTTTGTGGTCAAAAGAACATATAATAGTCCTTATAACATTTTATATCTTGTGAAAAGCGACAATACTCGGATAGACCCACCGAGTATGAGCTTGGAATAAGGAAAACATGGTTAGTCTTCATTTATGTGAAGTTTCATTGTCTATTTGATGTTCTATAGTATGAATTTGTTAGATTAGGGTTCTGATGCATGGTCAGTATCGGAACTATAGTTTGTTTTGTTTGCAATGAGTCCGGTTTTTACTGATAAAGGGGCGCGTCTTTGAAGAGTGCTGTCACTCACAAAGGTTTTAAATAACTTTCAAAAAAACTTTCAATAAAACTTGATTCATTGCCAACAAAACAAACAATGGCAACTGTAATCGAACACCGAATACTTCATCATTTCTCAATAGTGGTTTCTGATTCTTGACTTATTAGTACGAGTTATTAGTACGAGACACTGAAGAAGTCTGCACATTGTAGACAAAATACGCGTATCTGTCACGATAAGCAAAGGTTGTTGGAATTAAATGGAAATTACTGTTTTTTCTTCTCATTTCTAGTAACATTGACTAGTTTTATCAGCATGTGTTACCAATTTTTAAAGACGATTTTTAACGAACGTTACTGCATACTACCAGCTGCAAATGCTGAGTATTACCAGGCAAGTCATGGATATGAAATTGAGCTTTTCACCAGAAGCCCTATTTCAGTTATTCAGTTATTTCAAATTATGTCAAGGAATTTGTTCACATCACAAAATTTGTAATCAGAATGAACTTAATGATAATAAAACGAGTTGATATTGTGATATCCAACTTATTTTGGTTCGTTATCTCTTTTGTTATTTGGGCTGTTTATTCAGCCTGAATGATAAAATTTGTAATGATCACACAGTGACAATCCGATATTAGAAGTTGTTATCACTTTGGTATTATCCTTTGGTCGGGTTATAAAACACTCACGACTTGCATAACACTTTTGTTCATTGTATTTTTCAAAACGAATTTTAAAGAAAAGAGATTCAGCAAAGTTGTGGTTAAGATATTTGTTCATCTATTGAGTTGAATACTTTGAAAACGGAACCATACGAGTTTTAAAGCGATGCAGGTACAAATTTTATTTTACATAAGAATTGAATTTCAAAATTGTATTTCGGGACTTTTATCAAGGCCGAATTTATATTGTAAAAATATTGTTCTAGTACAGAGGAGCTGAAAATTTGCATCAGTCTATTATGCAATCATCCTGTAAACTGTAAACTGGACCCTACTTAGAATTACGTTAAATTAGAGCTGATATTTTCTGGAAGCCTAAGACACATATTTCAGTCCTTATTACATTTTATGTCTTGAGAAAGTTTCAGCCGCCCAGGATTAGCTTGGAACTAGAAATCTATCTGTTGTTTTATAGTTTGAACTGATTAGGGCATGGTCAGTATCAGAATTGTTTCGTAACGATTTTTCAGTCTTCAAAATGTATAAATAGTGGAAACTTTTAATAAGACTTTATTCATTGCCAACAAAACAAAGAATTTCTTGACAACTGAATTTTTTTTTAAATTTAGGTGTTAATTTTTTTCATACACGTAATTTTCAAATCAAAATTGTACAGGCAGAAGTTTTTGTGCAAGCATCCAGACTGACTAGAAGAAGTAATATTTCGATTTCATAACGTTGATTCCTTAACGTTCATTCCTTATTTCTTGTTGAGGAAAATTTCTCACCGCTCTGGGCTCAGGGTATGCATGTGCTTATCACACAATCATGCTCATGAAAAAATGGTACCTGGCATCGATAACTCTGAGTTAATAACTGAAGAAGTCATTTAGAACACATTTCCAGCAATAAGCTTGAAATACTTAGAAAAAAGAAAGAACGTTTGTTCTTGCAGGGTGTTTTAAACTTCATTTTGGAAAGTATTGTGAAGTGTCCATTTTAGAGTTAAGGGTTGCAATCGTATGAAGTTTTAATTTGTAGGAATACATGTTGGGAACTTACGCTTAGCTTTCTTCTCTTATTAATAATCTGTCCCTACCCGTACTATATATGTTAAAAATCTGAGATTAAAGAGTGTATCGATCAAAATTTTTGTAACGAAAAAGTGGCACACCGCTCATTTTGAAGATGCGTGCATGTAGCATCATGCCTTTATTTTGATTTTGAGATTAGCAGTTTAGTTATCAAAATGACGTCGAAGGAAGAGGAGCAACGCATCAAAATTTTGCAAGTGCATGATAAAATCCAACTACTCTCACGCCAAGTTGGCGAAATTGTTTAATGTGGCTAAATTACTGGATCGCTGGATCGGGGGAAATCGAAAGCCGGAGGCCACAGCGACGACAAAAGAGTTGCCCGTTGTTTCGAGCGGAACCCCAACCTCCGTCCGAGATGTCACAAAGAAGCTGGGAGTGGCGCCTTCAACCGTGGATAGAGCTAAAAAACGAGCTGAATTGTCGACTTACAAGAAAGTGGTGACTCCAGATCGCCACAACAAACAAAACACGTCGGCCAAAGCACGATCGCGAAAGTTGTTCACGACGATACTGACGAAGTTTTATTGCGTGGTACAGGACGATGAAAATATATCAAGGAAAACTTTAAACAGCTTCCAGGACAGGAATTTTATACGGCAACCGGACGAGGAAAGGTGGCAGATATTTTCAAGGACATTAAATAGTCAAAGTTCGCGAAGAAATATTTGGTGTGGCAGGCCATCCGTACCTGTGGCTAGATAAGCAACGTTTACATTGCGTCTGGAGCCGACAACCAGGAAATTTATCTGAGCGAATGCCTACAAAAACGTCTACTGCCAGTCCTGATGCGACAAAATTGTTCCGTTCTATTTTGGCCGGATTTGGCATCTTGCCGTTACGGAAAAAAGGCCATGGAGTGGTATGCTGCCAACAACGTTCAAGTGGTGCCTAAGGACAAAAACCCTCCCAACACGCCAAAGTTCCACCCAATCGAACAATATTGGGCCATCGTCAAGTGGAACCTTAAGAAAACTCAAAAAGCTGTTGTGAGCGAGAAATTGTTCAAGGCAATCTGGCGTTCTGCGGCGAATAAAGTGGACAAGGAGACAGTTCAACATCTTACGGCAGTTGTTAAACGAAAGACCCGGCAATTCGCATTCGGTAAATAGGAAGCTTAGCTAAATAATTCTCCTGTATTGTATGATATGTACTACCACCCATTGTAGCACGGAAACTAAGTCCGACAGCAGTGAGCTCTCCTCGTTGTTAGACTTGATCAAGCTTTAATAACCACTGATTATCCTAATCATGCCATTGTATGAAGGGCCAAAAAGGGGGTGGTGGATCGATAGGCAACATCACTCATACGTATCTACAGGGATATAAAGAATCTCCTTCCAACAACAAGATTGAACAATTGGTCAAAAGAGCAATCTATCTAACATGAGGATGCCCCAATGGGCGGGGAGAAGAGCTCGCCCTCTATTCACAAACTGTTAGCAATGAATAGTTGGCATTTCCACTCTCCCCATCCAGAGTGCTTCAATCGGGTGCCCTGATGGTCCCTCCCGTTCCCATGAAATATTTATATAATAGTGTATATATTTATGTAAATGAAAAATACTGCAATCACTCGGTATCTATTATTTATGATCTCTTTCGGTGGATCCTGAAATATAAGAAATGTTGTAAAGTGTTTAAGTGGAGACTTCTGTATTCTCGCGCTTGAGTACATTTCGTTCGTTTTCAGCGATAGCAGCAATTTCCCAAAATCTTAATTTAAGGTATCCTAAAAAAGTTTTTAAATTTTACAAAAATTACATTTAACATTTTAATTAACTGTTGCCATGTTCACTATTTGCTGCTTGGTGTTGATTTTTATTACAGCAATACTTTTTTATTTTTGCTGGCCTAATAATAATTGCACCTGCAAGGGAGTTAAAGACAAATGGACATAAAAAAACAACAAGCAATTATTAAATCCTCTAAGAAGTAAAATCAATAAAAGAATATCAACAAATATAATAATATTGTGAGTTATGATGCAGTACTGTCTTGAACTATAACATCAGACACTATCCGAATGGCAAACAGCTCAGATTTGGAAAAGGTGCAAACCGGAATTGAAAAAACATTAGGTAGAAGTGCAAAAGCCTACCATTGATTCCGTTGCAGCATCTTCTATTCAATTAGATACTTTTAAATCATAATGATAATTGGACATACAAGACATAATAATTAAAAGTATATATAACCTGTTAGGAGAAATTATATTAAAAAAAAAGTTGAAATATAAATCCCGAAAACACCAGTAATGATAAAAACGATAATGATGATTATAAAGAAGATTGATAATGATTATGAATAAACAATGTGCTATATGATAATATATAGTCAAGGGATATTATAATATGAACTGAAAATTACATCTGTGCCGACTGCATTGTTGTGTAGCAATTGTAAACACTTCCGCACCCATTATGAACGAGAGAATTTAGACAATGTATGACCGCCATGAGAAAAAAATCAAGTTTAAATGTTAAATTATTTTATAATACCTGATGACCCGGTAGACCTGTAAGATATGAGAATGGCAAATTATGATATGATTTACCGGTCGCACCCCTCACTTCGCTATTGTCGGATTGACAACATTGCTCAGGTTACGCCAACCAGCGTCTCCATGTTTCAGCTGGCAGTCTTTTGTGATCATATGACTCGTGGAGGCGTGAGGTAGGAACTTGTGAGGACCGGAGGTCGGTCGCACCCTCCTTAGATGTTGTCAACTCACCATTTGAAGCCCAGCTAAATAATTCTCCTGTATTCTATATTAACTGAACTTGAAAAAGAAAAAGGATTTGACTTATTAATAAAACCTTTGATCGGTTCACACACATTACTGTTTGACCAAATTTTGATCGAAACACCCTGTAGTAGAAGTCTAAAAGAAAACCTTTTGCCTCCGATGGGCGCTTTAACCGTTTTACCATATGTTTGTTCTTCGCTATTTCCATCACGGTCACTAACAATCGTTGGCGTTCCTGCTTCCACTCCACTCTAGAAACGAATGTTTACGGTTAATAAATCAATGTGACTTAATCCACTCTCGATAGGTGCTTTCCTGTGCCACGGTTTTGTTCCCAATTTTCTACGCTTCTTCCAGAAAAACACCTGCATACAAACAAAGAAAAGAATGAATCGAGTCGAGGGTAGAGTAGAAACTGCTAACTAAGTAGGTCAGATTTTCTCCCACGGGTGCGATGCCGGTTCTTTGTTTGCTTAAGATTTTCATGAAAATTTCCGCTCTACTGCTTAAGACAAATTGATTTCGTTGAGGACGCCAAGCATAAATCATGATGCTTGGAAACATTCCGATATAAAAATATTGCCTTTATTATTTTACCCATGATGCATACCAAAAGAAAGATTAAAAATATTTGGTCCTAGGTGTGAGTGAGAAATAGTTGTTCTAATTAAACGAAATAATTAGAACAATCTTATGTCTGTAGCACGTAAATATCAGCACTCGACATTTAAACTCACGATTTATCCTTATCCACGTTCACGATTTTCGTTATTTCCGCACATTCGCAGATCATTGGACTTGATAATCTTAATTGACATCATCGTATTCTGCTGCTTAGCGTAGTGAACTACCTCGTACAAACATATTTCGTTTTATTTTAACTACTTGATAACACCCTTCGTAAAATCTAGCTCACCCGGCTCTCCATAAAGACGCAGCAGCCAAATGACATTTCATTATGAGACCATTCGCCGCTGCCTTTTTGAAATGGATTACATTTTTCCTTTCGGTCCACTTTTGTTAAGACATATGGCTTATGCTTCAATGATGTTTTCGCTTAAGATAATTACTCAGTACTTCTTTAGGTTTTTAATTGGTGGCCTTTATGGTGTGAGGGATTTACATGGGATGAATTTGGAGTGAGACGAAATTTTATAAGATCTCCTAAATGATGGTAATAAGACAATTGCTCTAGAGATAAAACCACCAATGATCATACATCCGTGAGAAACTCGCAGGTTTCTGAAACAGGAACGGCACAAAATCGTAGTAGGTCAAGCAACTAGATTAAAATATCAAGTAACAACAACACTGAAGCCCAATGGAAAATAGAATTCAGATATTAGTTTGAAGCGCTCTGCAACTCCAAGTTGAGCTAAGCGTGACTTATCGCTCATAGAATTGGCTGATTTTCCTTAATTGATCAGAATCATAGGGGTGTAAGCTTCTCGGAGCGGTACGATCTGCGATTCGAAATATAGAGAACAGTGTACGTTTGAAGATGCGCTGAAGACTGGTCGGAAATCCGGTCCTGTTAGTCAATCAAAAAGATCAGGGATGCCTCACAAGCGAAAACCAGCGACTTCCGTTCGGGATGTTAAAACCAGGGACCTCGTCGAGTAGAGTCATGCGTGCCAAAGAAAGACTTTGGGCTAAAAACATACCGGAAGCAGAAAAACCCCAAAAGGAACCCAAAACAGGCCGCCTCCGGTAAACCACGGGCCCGCAAACTCTACGATTCGTTATTGTGTAGAAATTCTGGTGTATAATAATGGACGATGAAACGTATGTGAAACCAGATTACAAAACGCTTCCCGGACCACAATTCTATACCGTAAGTGAAGACAAAGACATCCCCGAAACAGAGAAGGCAATTGTTACCGAAAAATTTGGTAAGAAGGTTATGGTTTGGCAGGCAACATGCGAGTGTGGTAAAACATCTAGTCCGTACATCACAACGGAGACGATGAACACTCAGAAATACGTTAAGGAATGTCTCCAGAAGCGATTATTGCCGATGATCAGGCAGACCACGAAAGTCAAGTAGTGTTTTGGCCTGATTTGGCGTCATGTCATTACGCAAAGGAAACTTTAGAATGGTACAAAAGTCAAAATGTATGTTTCAGTGCCGAAGGACCTGAATCCGCCGAACTGCTCGGAGGCACGGCCAATCGAGATGTTTTGGGCTTCAAAAAGCAAAACCAGCGGAGGACATCCAAAATTTTTAAAAAGATTGGTCAAAAATGGTCAAAATAGTGGGAAGTACCAACTTGTGCAGAAGGTAATGGTGATAAAAAAACTAAGACAGATAATTGATTTCGATAAATTTCCATGGAATGTAATTATTTAAGCTTACTTGTAAATTTTACGTCCTTGCGAGCGGCCTGACAGATAAACCGGAACATTTGCCATGTAGGGATGAAAACATGCGTGTAGGCATGTTTTTGAGTTCTTTCTTTGTTTTATTTATCAATTCCTCCTCATTTTTCGCGACAAAAATTGTTGGAGTAGATCTTATGCTTCAGGGTTGGCCCAGAAATGCTCGATAGGACGCAGCTGGGGACGTTGGGCGGGTTCGCCGACTTGGGTACCACATCGATATTCAGCCGCTCCATCTCCTCCAACAATCGTTTCGAGTAGTGGACCGGACGCTGACTGGTATTTTTTGATGAACGGCGCAACTTCCGGCAGGCATTTTGTACTATAAATCCCCACGTTCACGGCCCGTCTGGAGCGAAAGAAGAGCGGCTTTGGCATCTCTTTCTCGCTGATTGTCAGCTACAACAGCACCTGCTTGGGGAACTTGGTGTGTGAAATAAACTTCACTCGGAGCTCACTTCCTTCATGGGGGAAGTAAAATACGAAGTGGCCTGCCAGTCGTTGCCATTCAAGGTGAGATAGGTCTCGTCGTCCATCACCACCGCCACGTCGCGATTCGCCGGGAAAATCGAGTAGACCCTTCATATTCAGCCGCGCCGCTGCGTCATTGCCTCGCCTGCAGCTCCGAAACCAGTGGTGCGACTTCCGCTTCCTGACATGTATGTGTATGTTCGCCAGGTACATTTTCACTGCTTGGCCGGTTGAACTGACCTCACGACTAAGCGCACGCAGCGATGTAGCCACTTTTCCCTCGGTCTTCCTCTTCAGCATCCTTTGAGCTTCTTGTCACCCTTGAACGCGAACACTTCTGGAACGGATTTGCTTCACTGTTTTGGCCATTACGGTTAGAGTTTGACTGATAGAGCTCAAATTTTGTCTGTTGACTCGCGAATTACTATGATTGACGCTGCATGGGTAGTTTTGTCAGTGCGGATGAAGGTAAACCCATGAAAATCGGGCAATTTTTGTCCATATTTTTAATGCAACCGTTAATGTCATGTAGATGGTCATCTTTGTAGCTCAGCGAGCTTTGTCTCAATCTTATCGTCCTTTGGAGTCCAAAGAATACACGATTATCAGCCATAATATGCCTTTGTACTTCTCTGCTGGTGTCGTTATCTGCGGTCACCAATAAGCTCATATACATGAGGTCGTGTACCACCTTGATTTCATAACCGTCTATCTGAACTTGAGGTGGGAGGCTAACATTGTCTTTCGTGAGCCTTTTCCTTTAGTGTCCACACATTACAATAACCGCCGTTACTTTGACCAACCAATTTCCTGAAAATACGTATTAGTGCATGATCTGCCATACCCAAGTAACATTGTCAAAACCATCCAGCTTTATCGAGTTTTATCAAAGCTCTATGAAATCCATTAGAAATCAATTTGTTTTTATTATGACAGTAGAGATGCCAATAGGTTACAGATTTTAGTAAGGTTTATGAGAACCTACACCGCTTCTTTACAAGGATCTTAAAGCCTTGTTCTCTAAAGTTCCCTTTAATCCCATCAAAGGTTTTATTTTGACTCTATGAACTCGTAAGATGCTGTTTTGGAATGCTGTTTAAACTCATTTATATTTTCTTCACTTATGGATGACAGTCGATGGCTCAAAATTTGGGAGAGCAACTTCGCATGTGCGGCACTCGAACGCGGGATTGAAACGATAGTTGTAGCAATCCATCCGTTTTATAGATGGGACTCACGATACTTTCGATCCAAATCTCCGGTAAGTGCTCTTCCTCCAAAATGCTGGTTAGTACTCCGCAGCCTCCTCGGCGGGCGTTTTCTCATCACTGCTGTGATTTTATAACTCGCCTGGCGGAGTTGCTCAGCATCAGCAACTTTGTTGTTTTCCAACCGACCGATTTTCTTCTTTCAAGTTCTTGGATGGCTGGAGTCAGAAATCTGTTATTCTCTGCACTTGTACCCAAATTTATAAATTATTATTTAATCCGTGAGCTGGCTCATTGATTTTTGGGTTAGTCAAGATAGCGTCAGTAGGATATCATGCTTGTTCGCAAGACAAACTTCAGACAAGCACCTTTTCTACGGGCATTAATGTCACTTTGTTCATTGATTTGAAACATAAGATGCCAAACAATCATAGGGGTATGCCAAAACAAGCAATGAATGTTGAAGAATCAATACGTGAACCATTTGAAATGTCCCCGAACAAAATATTGCGCGAACTGCACTGAAGAGTTTTGCGGAGTAGACATCATTAGTACGTCATTCTATGGAAAAAATGAAGTATTTCGCAAAAAGCAATCGAATATTCAATATTTATACACAACACTCAAATAACGAAGAAGCAAACGCAGATTAAGTACAACAAAATTGGCAGAACATAATAGGTATTAAAATGTCGACACTGGAAGTACGCTTATCGTCACACAACTAGATCAGCGTCCTTAATATTTCAGAAATTGTACTCAATAAAAAAAAGAAGTTATGAACACAAAAACAAAAAATTACCAGTGTGGTTCAATCCACACCGGAAACATTAAAAGAACAAAAAGGACAGGCACACAAATTTATATGAAATGCGTAAACACAACGCTACAAATTTGCAAAATTTAGCATTGACGAAGCCGAAACTAGAGTCAAGTCATGCTCCCAAAGACTTCTTCAATTATATTGCACACGCAACTGAAAAGAAGCGATTTTCCTCATGAATGTGTTTTGACGGAAAAGTAGGTGAAATCCTTCTGAAATATAGAAACTTTTTTGCAATTTTTTTTCCTAAAACTGGGACATACGCATTTTCCGAAGAAGATCAAGATCACGAATTTTTTCGCATTCATTCCTGGAATTTCTTTCTAACATTATATTTATCAATGAACCATTCCAGCACCACGAAATTCCCAAAAGCACTTTAAAACTTGGATGATTCTAAGGGACCAGCACCAGACGCGTTTTCCACTCGTATTTTTAAAGATTCTTGCAAAATCAGAACTTACCTCATCTTCAGAACTCCCTTTTAATGTGTCTCTGAAAAGTGGAAAATTTCCTTAATATATAGAAAATCCTCTTATTTGTCTCCGATTTTCTTCAAATAAGGGGCAACGAAATCTGACATCCGTAACTATCGTGGAGAAAGCCATTAGTCTTCTTGCATCTCAAAACTCTCTGAATCTCTCTTACAAAATGAAAATATGTTTCGGCAAGTAAAAAAATAAATTACAAGCAAACAGCACGGCTTTTTTAAAGGTCGCTCAACTACCTCTAATTCACTTGAATTATATTCTTCACGGGCAATGGAAAATGGCAAGCACGTAAGCCTATTTACGCCAAGCATTTGCACCAAACCGGCAGATCATTATTACTCTTCAAATTGCAACAAAAACAGGAATGTAAAACCTGGACTGTTGAATCGGCTACAGTCATGTTTGTCCACTCGCAAACAAAGTAGTTAGCCTTCAAAAATGTATCTCTCAGACCGCATCTCAGTCACATTGCTGGTACCCCAAAATTGCCATTTAGGCCCACGTGAACGACATTTCCTACATACTCTAAACAAATCGAAGTACTTTAACTTTATATGCAGGCGACATGAAGCTTCTTCATCGAAATAAATAATTCTAGAGACGCAGAAGAGTTCCATAGATCGAAATTAATTTATTCGACACATGGTGTAGCAAAAGCTTACTGCAACTTAATGTGTAAAAACGTAACTTCAATAGTATAAAGTGGGAGAAAATTGAAACACCTCGTACTGAGATATTTATAGGAAACGAAATAGTTTTTTTTTCTTATTTATTTTCCGTCGGCCTATTTCCCCCCTCACATGGTGACAACCACCAACGCCAGGGAGATCAATACCACCACCTCGACCCTACCTAACGAATCATGACTATGAACCGAGACCAACGGCTATTTACTTCCCTTCCGAAGGAAGACGTGACCAAGATTTTTTCTTGCCTCTGTAAAACCACCGACGTCGACTGAGATTGAACCCAGACCCACTGGGGTGCCGGTGCCAGAAGCAGCTTCGCCGCTTACCACTACACCACCGACGCCGCCGGCACGGAAACCAAATAGTAGAAAAATGAAAAATAGTATCGTTGGTAAAGCCGTGCAACTACTCAACATGCTTCACGTATGTGTTGGTGTAGCTTTGCAACTATATTTATATAAAATGCTTTTTAGGTTATGTCCAATAAGCCTTAATTCGGTGCTTTACTTTTACCAGCGATGAAGCGAGTTTTCGGTGCTGTGGCGATACAAAAAGTTTTTGAAGGGTGAGCGCCCGCCATTTTCAGAAATTCTGAAAAACCTGGAGTAAAGCGGGATTCCTGTGCACCGAACCATCCGAATGTACCGTGACACCTGCTCGCTGTTGATGACCGGAAGAGATCCGGTCGTACTCGTACGCTGCGGACTGCATCGAGTTTTTAAAAGTGGTCAGGGAACGGATTAGACGAAAACCGTCGCAGCGCTCTGTACGTAAAATGGCCACAGATCTAAATGTTTCGAGATCGTCAATGCCAACAATATACCGCAAAATCACCTCCGATTCCAAGCTTTCAAGAAACGTAAGGTTCACAAAAGTTTCTTTGAACCTTCCAAGCAGAAACGACTCGAAAGACCGGGAGGCTGCTTCTGTTGCGGCAACGGTGGGGAAGAACTTATCTTTCCGACGAAAAGTTATTCGGTCTTGTAACAATCCCACAATGCCGCAGAACGAAAGATCGTGGGCTCTCTCTTCGAGAACTGTTCCAGATAGTGATAGGAACATTTGACGGTTCCAAAGTGCTGCATCAGTGATGGTTTGGGAGGAGTTTGCAAGCGTTAGGTAAATTACCGCTCGGTTTCTCACCGAAAAAGGCGTTGTAAAGAGAATGCCGTACATTATAAAAACGGAAGTCTCGGAGAAAGTTGCCGGCTTACATGGACAAGAGGTGTTTGGAGATGATCACTATGTGTTTCGTAGAGGACGAAGCGCCATCGCATACCGCAACTTCCGTTCAGGGCTGGTGCCGAGAAAATTTGACCGACTTTTTTGGACAAGAATAAATGGCCTCCCAGTTCACCAGATCTGAATCGCTTGGATTATT